>JAHQZX020001815.1:0-48996 GCA_019804575.2 Pseudotulostoma volvatum | reverse complement strand
ATTTTAATAGTAATTCCGTCCTATGTAGCCTTTCGGCCACTTAAAGACGTTAAATAATACAACAACAACAACAACAACAAATAATAATAATAATAGCAGGTCGAATCTCTACGAAAACGGATGAGATTAAAAGGAGCATCATTTGATACCTGTAGAATATACGTTTTGTCAATCTCTGACACCTAGGATTCCAATTTGGAGCTCCGATTCTACTAGTAGTTCCGAAGTTGACACGTCGGGTAGCCTATATGTAGTTACGGAATAGCGTTACTGAGGAAGGGAATCACTATGTTGTCTGATAGGTGTCTATTACTTCTAACGGGTTAACTATTTACCCGTCTCCGCACAGTGATAGGTAACATGTTGAGATTACACCTCAACGTAACCCACCTAATTATCGAAATTGATTCTATAATGGCTAATCGGAATCTATAAAAACGTTGATTTTATATACATGAATAGCGCGTTCCGTAGCGACTCATACCTAGCCCTCGTTGACCCACTAGATCCGTACTATGTGAAGTCTTCATCTTGGGCTGACATCTTACTATGATAATAACAAATCTAGATTAGCTACATTCTCGCACTCATTGGCTAAAGCCTAGGTGGAGTCTTCAACTTAGACAGTTGGACTCTTGACGCGTAATTTAGTTAGGATCTATAGCAGGTAACATGCATCTCAACGTAGCCCACTTAATTATCGAAAGCGACTCTATAATGGCTGATCGGGAATCCATGAGCATGTTGATTCTACATACATGAATAGAGCGTTTTCTGTAGCTTGGAGGCTCTCGACTCATACCTCTAGATTCATATGGAGTCTATCTATGAAAAATATCAACCCTATATGATAGCTGACTTATTTAGCAAAGCTTATTATACGTTGTCGCATCGACTATAACTACTACTAACTTATTAGTTATCTTATGACTAGACTAGACTAAGACTAAGACTACTTTAGTCTGACTAACTTAGTCAATGGTCGACTAAACTAACTGAGAACTTCACTGTTCCCGAACAGTGTCAATGTTACACCCGATACCTCTGGAATTGACGGCTATGAAGATACTTGGAACCGCATCTCGAAATTTCAGCTGTTATTTACCCGACTTGCCACCGTGCATGGATCTGGACGCAAGGATACGATGTGGAAGAGACAAAAACGGGCGATTGGTACTGGCTTTGTGGAAAGTGCCATACTATGAGAAAACAGAGGGGTCATATGTGGAAAGCTAATGGGGGTGCTACTGCACCTCTTAAGCATATGAAAGAGGTTCATCATATTACTGAGGATGGGGGCGTCATGGAGAAGAGAACATTCGCTGATGCATTCAGGCAATCGGATGGCTCCCTTACCTCACGAGATCGTGATGTAGTCCATCGGTTAGTGACGGCATTTAACCCGAAGAGGTTCAAAACAAAGCTTATGCGATAAATTTTCCATAACAATATTATATTTAACGGGGTTAAAAAGCCCTTACTTCCAGGACCTAATGCTTGAATTAAATGGATCTATTCGGGAGCTTGACTGCTAAGTCTGAGCTAGAATGCTTTATAGACACCAGCAGTGATGATGAGGAGCAGCAACAGATTAACGAGTACACGGAGTGGCAGAAGCTACCAAGGGAGAAACAGGTAGATAACCCGGTCGCCTACTAGTACGGTAAGCGTTCCGCATGGTCACATCTTGCGAGCTTTGCCCTAGACCTATTTACTATGCCAACAATAAGTGCCGAGCCGGAGAGAGTATTTAGCAGCACGGGAAGAATAGTTCGATCTGACAGAGGATGTCTGGTCTGAAAGCCGATGTGATTGGGGCAACAGCTTGTTCGAAGCACTGGGATAGATGTGAAGTTATTGAGTGGTACTAGGAAGACCCTGAGTCATGTAATAGATATTTTAGTGACACCTGTATGTATCCGTCATTGGCTACAAGCCACAAGTGGCGATTACCAATACCTTAGCTTATCCTGACATTATCTACTAATCAGCCTGAATGACCATAGTAATAGCGTGTTTTGTATTATCATCAAATAAATTATTATTAATTTTATATTGGACTCCGGACTGTCGGTCCCGCTTCCACGCTTTAAGACGACAAGTAGCTCTATATATGCGCGTAGGGCATACTACTAGCAGTGATGAATAGGAGCCTCTTCAACACACGTCTCGTAAGCCATTAATGCTTTATCATCCGAGAATATGAAAACCAAGAGAGTAGGAATGTAGTGGGTATTACCTATTTAGAGATTTGCCATTCCTTGTTCCTTGTTATTTAAACATAGGATTGGACCCGCAACGAAAATGACTACTGCTATTTCTATGATTATGATGTAGTCACTCACGGGCCATATATATACATCAGAATGCAACCCGTAACGTTGTTGATGGTGTTATTACACTAGAACTCCCTGCATAATCATTTCCGCATTCTCCTACACTAGCACTGGATATCGATATAACTAGTAAGGTCTCTATCTGTTCTTATTATTACTACCACACTACCTAATAAGTCCGTTTCCTATGATATGTACGATCTATCAACCTCACCGGCCGCTAGTTAAGTAGTGAACGGTTAAGTAATACAAGGTATTCAAGAGTAGTGAGGTGGAAGCCCGGAGTGCATGAATGGTAGAAAAGATCAAGAACTAGAGAAGAAACGATGAACCGTGCACCAACGGTGACCATGCTCACTACAGAGACCGGGAATAGGGTGTTTCATTAGTATTTGTGCAATAATCAGGGGGTAACTAAATAATCCTGACTAACAGGCATTTGGAGTAACCTATCGGTCGAATGAAAGCTTTTAAATTTACGTTCATTAGAATTATCGCTATCGGCCTAGAATCTTGAAACTATGAATATTCTAATTATGTATTATCAAGCCAGAGAAAACTAGTTATCGAGCCCCTCTAGCTAAACTCTTGCTACCTATATATGATCGGCTAGCCGTCCCCTGAGACAATGCGTGTGCAATGCGGTGCCATATGTACCTATAGATACCTATATATATATCACCCGTAAATGAGTATGGGAACAAACCATATGCTTATCATTGCCAGGCAGAGAGAGTTGAAAGTTTCTTATTCCTAGATTGCGTGTCTTTAATCTGTCACATCGTGACAATGTTGTTTCAATCACTCGTTCCATCAACATTATGGCTGGTGTCTAGCCTCCTCAACCAGGCCTACGCTGCCTCTGAACATGGAAGGTTTGGGCAGCTTTCCCGTGATCCTCATGGAATCACTAGGCGAGCTCCAAAGGTCATGGAAATGGAGGACCGCGCTGAAGGTAGCTCAAACAACCGTTTCTTGAATGCTAATACGAAACGTAAGTCTTCGTCTGAACAGCTCTTTTGTCGGGCTCAAGACGCATGTAGCTTAACAAACGGTATGGATTTAGCTTATTTTGTCGAGAGTTTACCCGATGTTAATTTCGATCTGGGTGAAATGTACTCGGGACTTGTGCCAATTGATTCGAATAACAAATCTCGATCTCTTTTCTTTATCTTCCAACCAACGACCGGAAAGCCTGTAGATGAAGTTACCATCTGGCTGAACGGCGGGCCCGGCTGTTCCTCTATGGAGGGATTCTTCCAGGAGAATGGTAGGTTTCTATGGCAGCCAGGTACCTTCCTTCCTGTTGAGAATCCATACTCATGGGTTAACCTCACCAACATGCTCTGGTATGCACTTGATATTCTGGCCTGAGGCTGGAGGGGATGGATTTTCACACCCTTTAGTCCCTATCTGCCCTATGCCTAGTTTCACCTTTGATTAACATCCAGATAGGGTCGACCAGCCCGTTGGGACCGGATTTTCGGTTGGTACCCCAACGGCGACGACTGAGGAAGAGACTGCACAAGATTTTGTAAAGTTCTTTAAGAATTTCCAGGACTTATTTGGAATCAAAAACTTCAAAATCTACGTTACTGGGGAAAGTTATGCTGGCCGTTATGTTCCTTATATCTCTGCTGCAATGCTAGATCAGAAAGACCCTACCTATTATAATCTCAGTGGTGAGTCTCAATTCATATCGTTTCCTGGGCTCTCCTCCTAAGACTTCATCTAGGTGCTCTTATGTATGATCCGTGCATCGGTCAGTTTGATTACGTACAGGAAGAAGTTCCCGCGGTACCTTTCCTTCTAAAAAATGCCAACTTTTTCAACTTGAATGCAAGCTTTGTTGCTGAGTTGCAAAGTCTACATCAGTCTTGCGGTTACCAAGATTTCATGGACAAGTACCTTGTCTTCCCAGCGTCTGGTGTCCAGCCCCCAAAGAGTTTCAACTATACTTCAGAAGCTAGCTGTGATGTATTTGATATGGGCTTCTCTGCCGCCCTCAATCCGAATCCTTGCTTCAACATTTATGAAGTGAGTTCGGTATGCCCTATTTTGTGGGACGTACTTGGCTTCCCGACGGTCTTGACCTACACGCCTCTCGGTGGTACAGTTTATTTCGACAGATCAGATGTCAAGGCAGCGCTGCACGCCCCTCAAGTCACGTGGTCTTTTTGTTCAATCAACCCAGTCTTTGTGGGAACTGGTGGCCCCGAAGATGAAGGAGACCTCTCTGCCAACCCAATTGAACATGTCCTTCCCCAGGTCATCGAAGCTACTAACCGCGTCCTCATCTCGAACGGAGACTATGATATGATCATTCTCACCAACGGTACGCTCCTATCTATCCAGAATATGACCTGGAATGGTAAACTTGGGTTTGAGTCCCAGCCTAGCACGTCTATCAATATTGACATTCCGGATCTCATGTACCCCAACCTGTTCAGTGCAAATAACATGACTGGAGAGGACGGACCACAGGGAGTTATGGGAATCCAGCACTATGAACGTGGCCTTATGTGGGCAGAAACCTACCAGAGTGGACACATGCAGCCTGAATTCCAGCCAAGGGTGACATATCGCCATCTCGAGTGGCTGCTAGGTCATACCGATCAACTCTGAGCTTCACAGGTTATTAATCTGATATATAAGCATGATTGTTCGAATATTACTTGTTGCGCCGATTTTGAACCACTTGTTTTTTTTATTATGTTAAATCTTATTATATGTCGTGTGATTCTTCGGTGAAACCTAATAAATTAATTGTATGTTCACACGACCAAATTGATATTTGTATATATACATTGATATACTGTATATTACTACGATACTGGTGACTTGCATATTATGAAGCGGTTATGTCTCGGCGCAGGGGCTCGTAGGCGCCGCCATCTCAGCGTAGCTCTTTGGGCCCTCGGGTTGAGAGGCCCTTCCCCTGGGTTCAAGGTTCGTTCGTAGCGGGCTTGCCTGTTTAGCCTGTGAGGACACCAGCTGGAAGATGGATGTGGGAACTCCAATAGTGACAGACACGGAAACTCCGACAGTGACTCACGATGGTAGACGAGGCATGCGACAACGGCGCCCAGGCCTGGCTTCATTGACCGGCTCTATGAGACATAGGTGAATGTAAGAGCTGAGACCGAGGCTCTCTTGGTGGAATTCTGCCATGGGTTTGATAACCTTATCGACAAAATGCTCGACAAATGCAGGTGGTGCAGTGGCCTACGACCTAATGGAGTGCACGAAAGCGTGCCTCTTCCGAGGGGGTGACCTCCCTGCGATGTACAGGGAAAGGAAACAACTCAAAATAAGGAACAACCAGAGCGAGCATGCAATGGGGGTTTGAGATGGCATACTACCGTGTCAACTATAAAAGGTACCGCGGAACTTAGTGCAATGCATGAGTGCCCTATCTGATGGTCCCAGTTCGTTGTTGCTTCTGTCGTTCAGAAAAACGGATTTAAGGCTGGCTTGTCGCTAGTACCATCAACGTTAGTCATATCGAGTTTGATTAGATTAGTAAGCTCTTGCTAGCCGCCCGCTAAGAGTTCTCTCACGTCATCACAAGAATCACTAGTTTTACCACTTACATATCATAGTAGGGCAAGAGATTCTAAGAATAAGACCTACGCGGAAAGCTTAATTCTTCAGCTTCCAAAGCCAGGGTTGACTGCGTATACGTTAGAGATATCTATGGTACGAGAGCTCGTTGGGCACCATATCATGGCTATGTGGCTGGTCTCTATGGTATAGCTACCATGTTTGTATATTGCTTCCTTTGGCAGTAGGGTTGCAGGAGGGCCTTACAAGCCATTTGCAGCCCTTTTGCTTGACGATGGCGTGCTCGCTTGGGTCCTCTTTCAACATGATCTTCAAGGCCACTTATTTTCAGGTTTCTCGCCGTGATGAGTACCTTGAACTTGCCAGCGATATCCTTATTTCTCTCTTTACTCCTTTGTATATAACAACTATAAGTCCCCGCCTCATGGCGAAATTCTGCGAGTGTTCAAATAGATGTCGATTATAGCAATGTCCTATGTCTTTGATTCCGAGTCCTGCCATGGCTTTCGCTCCGACGGTACCGGTCCGACCCCTACAATAAGCGTCGTTTCGATACCGACAGCAGCAGCTTCAAGCCCAGCTACCGAATCCAAATACGAATAAGGTTTCTGAAAGCGGAGACAGCGTCAACGAGATTCTAGAATCCCGGCTTTGGCTCCTGTCGTTGAGGCCACGATACTGTTCCCGACAATTTCGTAGGTTCAGCATAAGATGTAAGACCGGTCCCAGAAAGAATTATGTCAATCTTATCGGGGGTAGCGACCCGGAGATCTAATTTTAGATGAGCCGATTCGAATACCTTGGATAGGATAAATGACTAGGCCAAGCATGCTACGGCAGTCCGATCTGATCAAGCCTGCCTTTACCGTCAGGCATAATTTAGTCCTAGCTACATATCACCACCGAGAAGTCCGGTGAGGGCCCTGTTGTTGGAGTTACATTGGTCGTCCGGATCGGGATAACGTCTCTCTAGAAGCTAGGTATAATGCCTGGGTTCCAAGTCTCTGTAGGGAACTCATTTACAAGACTGACTTCGGCAAGTGTTGACAGCTATTATAGCATCATTTTTAGTGTAGGGAATTGGTCCCTTCTATCAACAAGTTTTAATCTCATGAATACTCTATCTGAATGCGTATTGGTCAGCATGAATCATCATTTCACTCGACAATAATTATACTAGTAGCTTTTCCGCACCAATAAAAATTGTTAGCACGAGGCTTTTCAAAACTGTTAAGACCTCGCGAGACATGCCAAGGATGGGATGGGTATAAGTCCGCGATAGTAGATACTGTATACGGTCCAGCAGCTCACGCCCCGCCATATCAGTATCATATGATGTAATAATTGTACATGTAATGTACAGACAAGCTGGGGTGGATTATTGGCTCGAACTATCTCAGTACTCAGACCATTAAGGCACGAACGTTCTTTCGAACAACTACTAATAATAATGCCGTTCCGAATTGCATTGTAGAGGCCCAGAGAAATCTAGTTGCTCGGCACAAGCGCTTAACTGAGCGTCACCCAGGTGCTAATTAATCTCCTATGATTACCAGTATTACCAGTAGTGCTCTACGGATTAGATTTGGGTGTAATATCTACATACCTATGAAGGCTTATCTCAGACGGCAGCGTTGCTAGCGCAGACACTAGTACTAAAAACGATATATTACTTGAACTTCTGTTCGTGAGCCGAAGAACAGCGAGTGGGGAACACTAAAGTCTTAGTGTACGGAACTCGCCTACCTCGGTACTTGTACGTACAGTACATACATTTGATGTAGCGATCCATCCTAGTATAGTAGTCTATAGTTATAGTTTATTATATATAGTATCATAGTTGAGCTCGGATCCCGGAAGTGTAACGTCCTACCGTCTTTTATTTGTACTACGTGTACATACATAGGTAGGTATATACTACACATAGTTCGTTTGTTGTTCCCACACGCGCGTAAGCATCATTACAGCTGCTATCGTCACTATGTGAGGAATTACTCCCCCCACAAAGCAATTATTAAAAAAGGGAGATTTCTCTTGTCCATATAACTGGAGTTCATGTAATTGCCCAACTGTGCCAAATCGATTCCTCGTAGTCTTCATCGCTTGGGTGACGATGATGTGTGCTGTGTTATGGCCGTGTTCCATGACAATTGGTTTAATGGCATCGTCTGCATCAATTGCCGGTCTTGGTGACCGCTGTAGAGTGACCAACCATGTTGATACACTCTATGATGAAGATCTTCATGCTTCAAGCTTGTTGTGATTCTCTGCATGTTGTGGAATGGTCTTGTCGATCAGGCGCTCCAGGTCATGCTGCTGAAGGATTTTTATCGACAAAGCAGCCCATCTATTGTAATTGGTTCGGTCTTCTCAGGTGTTGGTAATTCGAAGCTCTTCTGGGAAGTTTGTGTTCCTTGGGATTCCATTCTGATATCAAGGTCTATGGCCTGAAATTCCTATCTCTAAGTATGTTTTGAGACATAGGGCGGCCATAGCACGATTGGTTTAGGAAATCGCTCAGTGTGTTATTCGATTCTACACTCGAACTTTTTACACTTGAGTCCAGGCTCAACTCACTGTGCTCTTTTTTTAGATATTAGCTACCGGTAGAAACAGAAAGGTTTTAGCTCTCTGTCTCATGCACCGGGCTCAGAACCTCTCAAGAATGGTGAGACTGGGCAATGAAAAGTGATTGATGCCTAGTTTTTCTTCCTTTGAGCCCATCCTTGAGAGCTATTCAATCTTTCTCACAGTAGAGATAGTCGTGGTATAAGTTTTAATATCGGCTAACTATAGTGAACTTACTCCAGAGTACCAAGGTCCTTCATTTCTCTCCCCCCGTCGACAGCCAGGCGCTTTGTAGGTGTGTTATGCTTTACGTTGACAACCTTCTGCGCGTACTTTGAGAGGCAGTAGTAGTACCAGTGATATTATTGGATTGGATTGGATTGGATTGGATCGGAATATCCCGGACAGCTCCAATTACCCTTAAATGGATTGGTAAGCCACTAGTTAACCTACTGACAGGGACGACGGCTATTGACAGCTTTTCGGTGCTTCAAGTCTCTTAACATTAACCTACTGCTTCCTCATCACTTCTATTCTCTTTAGCCCCCTCTCTAGCCTCTTCATCTTCCGGAAGTTTACTATGACCTTTAGTCGTATTAGTTATCCTCCTCACTTTCCAACAATCCAATCTTAGAATCATCAAATGCCTTACGCCCAGGGCGCCCAGAAGCGGCTTCGATCATGCCCATCCTCAGATGTGAATAGCGATCCGTGAGTAGCTTTGATCGTGCATCCGACAAGACCCCGGGCACACATACACAATTCCCTTGATGTACTGGATCGGAGGCAACCAGGTGGTTGAAGACACTACTTATCTAGAATGCTAGAGATGGCTTAAAAACATTTTGGATCGAATATCTCTACCGGTAATGAAAACATCGACCCGAGCATCAATACAAAGGGAGTTTCGGCTTTACTTTGGGAATATGAAATTGCCAGGAAAGGGAGTCTCACTCACTTTCACCGTGGCATGATGATTTGCCAGCCTTTGATGCCTAGTGGAGGTATGTCGACCATCATCTAATGGAGCTAGGGAATTACAGTACGCAGGAAGAAATCTTTTGAAAATTAATTAGTAATTCGACCCAGAAATCGACGCCGTTTGGAAGTGCAGTATATCCCCGCTTGCTCTGTTCCGGGGAACGATAGGAAGGGCTAGACGGATTCAACGCGGGCGATGGAACCTGCCCGTGAGATTGAAGCCACATTCGATTACGCATTAGACAGTTCATTGATTTGACTGACTTTTGGAGCCTTGTCATTTGCATCTAGAAAGCTATGGGTCTGGATGCGGATACGCTGGGAGTAGATGAATCACCTGTCGATGGAGCTCCACATACGAATGGTGTCGTTATCGCAAATGGGACTCATGGAATAAATGGAACGCATGATGTGAATGGGACGCACAGCATAAATGGCATAAACGGTGTTCATGTATCTACTGAGGACGTTGCCAATTTTCCTACCACTGCAATTCTTGAGGCCTTCAAGGAGTTAAAGCAGGCTGATGACAAGTTCATCACGGAACCGCTTTCATAACTATGTGAATGAAGTCCTACCCAAATCAAATGAGCTTTGTGCTGCTCTCATCCTTGACGCTTTTGGGAAATTGGATGCTCTCCCCGGAATGCGCTCCCGGGAGAGAAACTCTAGAAAAGGGATGCATGACTCATCAATGCGATTGGCTCTGAAATCCCACAGACAACCGTTGCCTCTCCAAAGAAGTCTGCTCAGGCTTTACTGCAGGACCTTGTTCGCACGTCACCGCTTCATGCTTATGATCATGAGCTAACGTACTTGACCGGTGTGAAGCCTACAGACTATCTGACTCGAAAAGCAGATCCCTTGCAATTGATCTTTAGAACTCCAGAGCGGAGAGAGGCAGTTTCCAACCTGTGTGGGAAGTCGCCGATCATCCTTGTCTGAGGGAAACAGACGGAAGATATCTTGAAGCGGCTTCTAACGAGGCCGCCTATGGGACAGGGCACGATCAATATCTTTGAGATAGGCGCTGGTAAAGGGGGTGCTAGGTCGACAATTGTATCGCTCTTTACCAGTCTAGGGGTGCCGGTTACTTACATAGTCACGGATCTTTCATCATCGCTGGTGGCGGCGGCATGAAAAAAAATTCAAAGATTATCCTTTTGTCAAATTTCAGGTCTTTGATATTGAGAAAGAGCCATCAGCAGACCTTCGATGCAGCCAACATATCTTCATTACGGCCAACTGTGTTCACGCTACTCATAGTCTCACGAAATCAGCCAAGAATATTCATGATATTCTGCGCCTAGATGTGAAAGACAGTGGTCTGCGCGAACCGGCGTAGCACTCTTGAACCTGAAATTCTTCAAGCACAAGCAGGCCCTACAATCTAGGGGGATCTCTCTCGACACTGAATGCGTGTCGAAGTTGAAAGTGATTGAAGTCAATATCGTTAAGCCCGGGCAAATCCGACCAGGTGCTGCATGACCTTGAACTGAGGCGCGAAGCCTTTGATTCGTCATGTGATGCTCATGGGCCACGCATTGTGGATGATACCTGTGACCTCAGCAGTGAGAGTCTTATAGTCATCTTCGACAAACCGAACGCTGGCGACATCTCCCGTCGACACCCCAAAGGCTCCCAGGTTAGCTCTCAATTCATCTCCTCCATTGCCGCGGTGGGGCATTACCATCTGTGGGACGGCAGAGCACTTGTTCCGGAAGAGGGAATGGCAGTCGAGTCTGTGTTGCCAACTGGTTACGGTGATGCCAAGCTGGTTTGCGAAAGGATGCTCGACCAGTCCTTGCAGAAGTTTCCAGAGCAGTTCCGTGTCATAGCAGACCGAACCGGTCAGATTGCTAGCTCTACCTCCAGCGGATACTAGAATCCAGCCGAGCACTTTGCCTTCTTGGTCAAGTTATCACAAATACTTAAGATACTGCCCAAATTTGGCGGTGGCCTCTTTTGGTACCCGGCTATTGATGTTGCTGCTACTTTGGGCGAACTGTTCCTGTCGGACAACAAGCCCTGCCCAACCTACCATATTGAAAATCCATCGCAATAGCCCTGGCCGGAGATGGTGCGAATCCTAGCTGATGCGTTCCTTATCCATCACACAAATATCATTCCTTTTGCTGACTGGCTCAGCCGTGTGCGTCTATTCCCCGCTCTATCGAAACTGATAATCCGACCAGCTGCTCGAAATTTTGGAGAACGATTTTGTTCGCATGCCATGAGGTGGAGTGATTTTAGATACGGCCAAATCCAGAAAACATTCAGAAACACTAAGGAACGTGGGCCCCGTAGATGAAGACCTAGTGAAACGGTACGTTCAGGCATGGAAGAAGATTTGGGGCTTCTTACATCCATAAATGCCAGTACTCCATCCATATAATATTTGATTGTAGAATTACATTGTCACCACCATGTCCGTAGTATTTTAGCTATTGTTAGGTCGTAGGCAACAACAGTCTATCATAGACTAACTAGTTAATAATGCAATGACTGATTCTCACTGTTAGATTGATAAATAAATGATAAATTATTTATTATATCTCACTATGATATGGTTTAAGTGGTTTTCTAAGCCTTGGGTAGATTTTGGCCGCTGCAACTCACAATGTAATAATGGAATCAATGAAATTACAAGTATAGGTCTTAAGAAACTCGTAATGTGTTGTTAACAGGCGAAACAAGGAGGTTCTTGAAGTAGTCAACAAGTATCACTTACTGTATATTGTCACAGGATGTTTTCAAGCTGCCCAGGTTCGAGGCATCGTTTTCTGACGTTGAAGAGATGAAACATCCTCCACCAACTAAGAATTAATTTGTGACTCGCCTTGGAATTTTGGTCCTTGATTAGATTTACCCATTTGTCCGCATTCGAAACGGATTTCTGCATGTCATTATCCGAGTCGGATTCATCGGAATTGGTTAAGGGTATAATATCCTCTTCCGATTCAGAAACAAAAAAGGTCTTTATTGATCGCCTCGGGATCAACATCTCCCTCAGTATCAGAGCCGGCTACTCCGATGTCTGTACCCCCATGCTGAACTTCCGATCGATATTCAGGCTTGAATCAACTGTCTATCTAACCCAAAACGACGGTGATCTCTATCGTCGAACCTCCCGGAAAAACCTAACCGGATCCGAGATAAGCTGAAAGGAGATAGGGGAGAATAAATATGCTTACAGATTAGAAATCGCGAACTTGCGAAGGCTGGGCACCCACAGGATCATTCGAGTTGGGCTTGCATGTATTGTGAAGTAGGATCCCCCGATCGTTTGAGCGGATACCTAACTTTCTCCATTCCCGCTTGAAATCTCTTCTCCAGGATGCAATCGCTCGACGGTAGTCTGGGTCAAAGGATGGCCCGCATTCGTGTTAAGGCAATTTGGGATGGACATACCCAAACAACCAGATCAACCCCGGGGCCGGTTTGGGCCTGTGCAAAAATAGTCGTGCTTGAGCTTCCTTCAGTGGGACTCGACCATCATAGCGGTTCTCAAAACCAGGATCTCTTTATCATTCGTACTGATCGCAAACTTCTAACTCTGATCACAATCTGCGCTTCCCCTTGGCCGATATTCATTCTGGGTATTTGTCTTCTGTGTTGACGCCAGTTCTGTGGGGATAGCTCGTCTTCGCATGCCAGTAACAAAGTTGTGCTGTTGCATTTAGCCATGTCTGACGTATAGCAAAAATCTCCGACATGTCTTTGTCGGTACCAAAGAAGATAGGGCTTAGACCTGACATCTGAAGACTTTGTAGGAATTGAGATGATGGAACACATGGAACGACTGACATGCTGATGAATGATCCAGCATTGACTTAATACTTAATTAAGTCTTTTCACTCACAAAGTACTGTGATACTATACTACCAATCACTCTTTTCTCTTGGGGTAGTCAAAAGGGGCTCTAGATTTTTTTAACGAGGGTTGGATTACAACTTGATTTGAAATGTTGTACTGACTGCGGACAGTCAGTTTTAGAAAGAGGACAGTTGTTATGCGCAGCCTACATATGCATCATGTACCATCATTCATTTACGTCAATGAGATGGAACTTGAAGGGTATACTCGGCGTCTCCCACCTAGGATTCCCTTCCTTCTGAAGCTAGACTTCAGCCTTGTACCAGCCTTGTACCAATGTACCCCGTTGCATGTATAATAGCATAGTCATTCCGCTGCCAATATACATTACTCGCCCTACGGAGTGTTACACTAACAAGCCGGAGGTTGAAGCGTAACAATTCTAAAGAGAATACCGCTAATAGCCCCTGGCATGGTGCACCGCTTGCCTTTTGCATTATTTTCTGAGACTTTCACGAAGCAATACGCCAGCATGACTCCTGTACCGTCAACCTTCGCCAGCACCACAAAAAGGTCTATGCCGGCATTGTTGGTGCCGAACGCAGCATCCATGGGAAGTTCCTTGGCCTGGGCAAGTGTACTAAGCGAGTCAGTTATAAAAAAAAGCTAGCCTTCAAACGTTATCGACATGGTATCCAGACGATGTAACATCTGAGCGTCGTTCCGAAAGCACTTTCTTCGCCGAACAAAGAGGATCGGAGTCGCGTCGCCATTTACTCGCACTAGAAGACTGCCACTGATAATAGACCTAATGCACGGTTGTACTGTTTCATTTATTGGCTTGGTAGTTTCCAAATCTCAGGATATTTCTGTTGGTGTTGAGGAAGCGGTCCGGTCCAAGATGAAACGGATGACTTTCGGAGAGTTGCCGGTTAGAATACGGGGCATGGCAATGGTGGTAGATACTCATCTATGCTGTCCAAGCGATGGTTTTGGTATTAACTTGGTCCTACACTTAAAATAATCCATTCAGGGTGAATCCTGCTTTCTGGGCCTCAGCGACCGATACCTGCTCGTAATCGATATCTTGGCAGCAGAAATAGTCGAATCTCAATTGATCCCAGTGGGTCCTTCTAAGTCGAAACCTAAAGCTACCGATGTTCCAGATTTCATCCGTAAGACCTCGTATTACATAGTGGCTGTTGGTCATAGGCACAATCGTCTTTCTTCAACAGCGCAGCAGCAAAAGCCACAGGAAGCCTGTCTAGATTGAATGTACAATTCAATTCAAGTGGTCCCGTCTGACTCTACAGAAAGGGGTAGTATTAGCAGGGGATCAGTGGTTAGAGTCAATAGAAAGCACTGAAGGATACTACTATACAGGATGGTTCCATGCGACAAGTCGGGATTGAAATCCATCCCAGTCATCGAAAACAACACTCAATTCTGGTTTCTTGCCATGTCAGCCACAAAACTTTTGCCTTCCCAGATCTGAATCTCTCGAAGCTTTGTTCATCACGAAAGTCACCGTACTTTGAACACAAGTTGATTCAGATGCGTAGCGTTATCCATTTTGGCAGAAACCACCAGATGCCTTATTAACCAAATGATTTCAGAGTTATGTGGAGAATCTATTCGATTCAGAAACAATTTTATTAGTAGTAGCGGCGGCTGGCTACTAAGGGGGGGATGATAGACGTAGTGAAAAGAGAAAAACGAGCGCATTACGGCACAGAAAAAAACAACAGTTGCGTGGGCATCAACAAAACATGCAAAGCAACCTTAGGCAAACAAACGTGCAAAAAGGGGTGATCACGTGCTGACCGTTTCCTAGGCTAATGTCGTAACCCTAACCCTAATAAAGCCTTCAAGAGTACTGTTCGAGTCGCGATCGCTCACTCAGTTTCTAGTAGTAGGTTTTTGTAATGCGCACCCGCTAGGCCTTTATACGGGCTACACCACTCCACTCGACCAAAAGGTCATAGAAATGTTGAGTGTATACTCAACATTTACGGCCTAGTCCATTATATAGCTTCGTGCGTTACAGTTTTCCAGTAATGGTCACCATCCGGTACAAATGAAGATGAATAGGAAGTTCTTATGATATGATTATCATCCATAGATGCGGCAAGGTTACAATGGGTTTTTTTCCTTTCTTTTTGTGTCAGTGACCTGAGTCTGAGTGTTTCCTCACCAAAGCCGGGGACGTCCAATGGGTTTACGGATCATATGATGTACATCTATAACAGGTGTACAGACACACATCAGAGGAAACATGCAAGTATATATGCATAGCGCCATTTCCTTGTCCATACAGTAAACAGCACACAGCGTCGAGGAATGATATTATTAATAAATAGGTAATGCTATGATGCAGTTCAACCGGGGTCGGTATATCCAGACACCATTTCCCGGTTTTTTTTTGGTTTACATATGTAGTCGCCAAATAGCCTCCCAAACCCATATATGCATTGCGTACGTATATCATTCACTGCCTGTGACACAGAAAGGAAAGGAATAGAAGAGAAGGACATAGTCATGATGAAATTTATCGTCGACCGCGGTAGTGATCATACGATGTCAGACCCGGGTCATCCTGTGAAATAGGGTCGTATCCCACTGTTCGCCACCGATCGAGCGAGTTGAAGTTCCCCTGGCTGGCCGGGGCCTCTGCATTACTCAGCAGCCGGGTTTCACTCTCGTTTGAATGTCGATAGACGCCTGCCATGTCGCCGGACCCTTCTTCATCCGACGGTTGGCGCCGGAAGGCGGGATGCTCCGAATCGCTTGGACGCAGGAGCGAGTATCCTGCGCCCAGGTCGGCGCCATCCATCATCTTCTGAGCCAGCATGGATGGCGTGGGGGAGGACGCACGCGAAGCGACTGGGGAGTATTCACCGCCTCGAACAAAGCTTCCGGGAGTATATGAGCGCTCTGAGATAATGTCGTCCGGGCGGCCATAGATGCCACCACCGAACTCATCGCGAAAGTCGGGACGGTCCTTGAAGTAAGAGAAGTCGAGTTGGTTCTCCGCGACAACTTCAAATGGACCGGATTCCGTCGGTTTACCGGGCTGAGAGGTAGACATGGGCTGCATCGCGACACCCGAGGATGATTCCTCAGCTGCTGAGGCGCCTAGGCGGCCGCGATAGACCCGCTTCAGGGCCTCCACCGCCTTGGCATGGACCATTGGTGTGGGCAGCGGTTTTAAGAGCGCTGGGGACACGAATTTCGAGCCGAGCTGGTGCGGTAGTCGTTTACCAGGTTTCCCGAGAGGCAATGCCTCCGCATCGGTCAGATTGGCCCGGTTATAGTAGTGGCAATCATCGTCGAAGGTCTTCCGACAGTAAATTTTGAATCCCAAGACCAAGAATGGGAGCGGAACCACGCAGAACACCATCGTCAAAGTCCCTTTGGCTAGAACCACCAGCGCAATCACCACATTGGAGAGGATCAGGGCAAATATCATCCGATTGAAAAGAACCCGCCAGAACCGGCCCGCGGATTCGGTCTTAGTGATAAAGACATACATGAGGAGATACTTCTTCATCCAGGCGTCCAGTCCAAAATAAAGGGCCGTCACCAGAAGAACTATCGGCTGCAGCGTGGAGAAGCACAGAGCCACAGTGGCATAGAAGAGGAAGTAGTTATAGTAGCTAGCGTAGTCAAACGGCGGGGGTGCGGTCCATTCAATGGCCTGCCGCGGTGTCGGCGCCATGAAGGTCTTGATGAACCAGACCCACCCCAAGTTGACCGCCTGGACTAGATCAATTGCGGCGCCAAGGTTCCGCTGCAATAGCCAGGTGATCCAGAATGGAGACACCTGACAAAGCGCGCTCATCATCTGTGTGACGAAGTGGCCCTCTTGGATAGCTGCCATGGCATCCTGGTTGTGCTTCCGCGCATCCACAACGGCAGAAATGAAGGTGAAAGCCACAGAGAACAAGGAGAACACAACAAGGTTGTTGAACACGAAGAAGGCGTAGAGATGATGAACCACATGATGCTCGCGGGAGGTCTTCGTCACATCACCTGCCCGGATGGCTAGGCGGCGGAAGATGATGGGTAAGATGAAGTAGATCAGCGAAGTCAGCGCGGGAGAGGCAATACCTTGTACCGCTGCCCAGGTGCGGCTATTTGCATTGAGCGATGTCTGAAATGCCGGCCAAACCCGGCCGAGGTTGGAGAGGTCCGAAAGAAAGATAGCGATCATCGCGTTGGGAACGATCCACACCACCGTCAACAGCGTGACCCAGAAAATATTGACCAATCGCTTCCACATTCGCATGTGGGGCGCCAAGGGCAGGTTCTCCCAGATCAGATCGTTCGGCGGGGAGCAAAGGCGGATGGTGGTCCCGTGCGGGTGCTTGCGTCGCGCGTTGTACGCCACTGCGTGAGCGTGCTCGATCAACGCCCAGGAGGCGAAACCAAACGGCATGGCATTGCGCATATCTACCGAATGACGGACGTCCTTAATCTTCACCTCCAGCTCTTGGATCCGGTCAGTCCAATAGTCGATTGCATCGACCCGGCTTGGGTGATCCCCCCGATGCTTTCTCGGCAGGCGCAAGGTTGGCCGTTTTACCGGCAGCCGGTCCGGATGCTTCAGATACTTGGCCAGGACCGATTCCAACGCCCGGACCGCTTCCTCATGCTTTTTAATCAACACCGAGAGGTCCTTCACGTTGCGGGCGATCGCAGCTTCGGGCAAGGCGGAGGTGGGATTGACATTGTCAGTTAAGCGCAACAAGCCCTCGTCGGTGCGGAACGCCGGAGGAACATCAGTAATCTGGATCCCTGGTCCTTAGTTGGGTTTGCCTCCCAAGATCACCTCTGTCGGACTTGCAAGGGGAGGAAACCCACCATCAGGGTTCGCGCATGCAGAGTATGTCGATACTCGGGGCTTTGAAAATACGTCCTTCGCAGTGCTCGAAGGCCCTTGTAATTCTGCCACAAGAAGTATATAACAATGGCATCGAAGGTCCAGGCGCAGAGGACCTGGCTCCACACGGCATCGGTTGAGACATAGAGAGGCGTCGTGGTGGCGAACGCAGAGATGCCGTTGGATATGGCACCCTTGCTCTGGGACATGTTAACGGGGATCAAGACGGCACAGCCGATTAGGCTCAGGAACAAGAATATATTCCGGCACATCTTGGTGAAGCGTAAAAAGACGGTGGCATCGAGACCGATGCGATCGACCAGGTCTGGTTCCTTGGTATGCAGGACGGGGTGAACCCAGGCGAAGAGGCCCTTGCTGATCGGTGGCGGAGAGTGTTTCTGGTCGGCATGTTTGAGCTTGGGGGCATAAATGAGGTTGTGACGAGGACGAAAGACGGAGAAGAGGAGGGTGAGGACTATAGAAACCCCTATGGAAGTGGCCAGCGATGCCCAGACGGCATTAACTTGGAACTATTCAAGGACGAAGACCGGGAAGGAAGACGGTTAGCGAAGCTAGGCCAATGTTCTCCGAATCGAGTCCTAACTCACCTGTGACTTGAAGGGATCCTGGATGAGGCTAAGGAACTGGTCTGTAGATGATGGAGGGGATTGTCGTGGGATCAGGTTGACGGGGAAGCCAAAATCGAATCTGGCAGCAATCGCCATGTCACAGTTGATGTCCCGCGCTGCCCTGTGACACCCAGGGACAAAAAGACATCGGTTATTCAATATAAACTATTGGTGGTGGGAGAAAGTATGGTAGGCCAGACTACAGGCATAAGATGAGGTGTGTAGAAGAACTACCAGTCAAAGTCTCAAAGATAGTAAGAACAATGACTGATTAGACTAGAAGTAGCGGTTAGGGCAAGAAGAATCATGAGATAATTAATCAGTTATGGCTGTATCAGATGATGATAAGCAGAAAAGTCGAAGGAATGAAAAAAGGCTCAAGGTGAGCCGAGGTGGGTCTCGCTAGAAGATCAGAAACAACCGGATCGGGTTGGAGAGAAGTTTATTAGAATATTTTCATACTATGAGAGTTAGTCTATACTTAGGATCTACCACATCGTAACAATTAGAGTATGCCCTAGTATTGTTCTGTACTAGAATCCAGACTATACCATTGTTGCCTGAAACAGGTCATTTTTTAGAACCGCGAGTTTTACCTAAGCAGAAAACTTGTCCTACTAACAAATATTAAGAATTTCGTGGCCACTTACCGGTTAGAATAACTAGGTTATTAGATGATGGCTATAGACTTACCTACGGTGGCCTCCACTACCAAAAATAAATTGGAATTGGAATTGGGAAGGAATTGAACATTGTTGTGGCAGACCCAGCGGGTTCTCAACAAATTTTCAAGGCAAATATATAGAGATATTTGCGACGCTGGAGCACGGGAGTTTATACGGATGTATAGTGCATGTCGCGGCGGGCAGCAGTGAAAGAGTTCACATTTTTTGAAAGCTCTTAAGGGAAATGGATTCCCAGCTCCAGAACCATTGCTTAGGGCGGGCACGAGTTTAATAGACCGCTTTTCCGTTCCCGAGTGTCCCAAAAAAAGCGTTATTATGCGCTAAGCTTAATTCTAAGACTAGTAAGGTTTGGCTTGATACACTGCAACTTCAACGAATTTAACATACCAATCAAAGAAGAAACAGACATAACCGCGAAAGGGAAGTCCCCGAAACATGAGGCGACTGGAGAAGGAATCAAGCTGATTTTCAATTCTCATCAACTTCCCACAAAATAGTGTCAGTCGACCATGCGAATGTAAGAATTTTCTTTGATTGTGATGTCAATTGTATCCAAGAATTTCTTTCAAGAAAGACTTCGCCTCACAAGCGATCCTTATTTTCGGATGCGAAAAAACAACTTCTGGAGCACCCCGCAAGGAGGTTGTACATTGAAGTTGAAGCATCAGGATTCTCAAGGAAAGTGGCACGGGAACTAGAAGTATAACCGAAAGAGTTTGGAACCAATTGTGGTGCGAGCCCTACTAAACGTGAACGGGAAGGTCGGGACAATGATGGTGGTAATAGTAATGATACTCTCCTTCAATCGAACTTGATGATGAGGATACTGTCGAAGCCAAAGAGGACCGCTGGGGTGAACAGCAATTGCTGGATCATGATGTCGGAGAAGAGGCAGCAAAACTGTGGGATTTGCATGTAACTTAGTATCTCTTGTCGCAACTCTTAGATTGGTCACTTGATCTATCGGGAATCCGATACAGTATTGTCCTATGCTCGTCGCCTTCCTCCCTTGCAGTCTGATTTTATGTCACAGAAGGGTGAAATTGAGGAGGTGCTTGACTATCCAAAGTTTCATTGTGAGTTGAATCACATTGAATACTTTTGGTGCCACTCCAAACGATATGCAAGAGCCAACTGCGATTATGCTATCGAGGGAATGTCTGCATCCAGTAAAACTATCCTTGGAAATTATAATAGCTGTCTGAAAAAGATGGCGTTATATCGACAAGGGTGGCATTAGCACCAGACATGTGTGCCTGGTGGTGACGTAGGGAGAGCGGATGATGAGGTAATTAATAAAAAAAAAACGGGTTGTGTGGATCTTACCATGTGTGGATCTTACCATACATATGTATGTATTTTTTTTTACATCGGCAGAATTCATACCGCCTTCTCAAGACGGTAAAGCACCCGCCCTATTATATCTTTCTGTAACTTTAATTCTCAGTCTCTGGGCAGATAGTTAGTAATATGAGCAATTAGGTAAGTGAGGAACCAGACGAGGATGTACTAGTGTAGCCGGCCCTGTTTATTTGAAATCCCAGAATCTATATTATTATGATAATAGTTATGTAGAAGTTCCAAGCGACGTTTACGAACGACAGTGAATCGGGCAATGGCGGAAGCTGTTCATTCACCCTCCCTTTAAATTTGAATCCAAATCTTAAGTTTTCAGTGCTTGGCGTACATACTGCATACTATGAATGAGGACATCTGCGAACCCATACGTTTCTTCTCCGATCTCACTCATCCCCATGTGGGAGGAATAGAAGCTAGGACTTTTACTACGACTCCCTTCGAAGGGCGTTCTCTAGAATATTGTCATAGTCGGAATCCTCTTCGCTTAGACAGTGTAAGGCGCCGCTGTTGGTCAAGCCTTTTCTGTCTCCGACGTACGCTGCCTCGACAATTTCAATCCAGTTACTAATTTATCCCTTCTTCGGGATAAGGATAGCATATTAGTATGCATCATAGGGCGACTGACGGGGGCTTCACACCCGCCTGTTGTGGAAATCTTTCTTCCATGTTGTCTACACAGTTACGGTTGCCATTCTAGAGATTGTAGGATTGATGGATCGATCTAATTCTTCAGTATATATCACCTAGTCCGCCATATTTTATTCTATGCGGTTACTGTGTCATTGTTGGTGACGCTATATTCAAAGCTCGGATCCTCTCAAGATGCATATGGTATAAAAGGAATGCTCGTGGATCACTAACTATGGATCTCTGCTAGAAAATGTGGGGATCTCGTCTACTATCATACTAACCTACTTCCGCCATCTCTGCTACAATCTATTTCTCCTCAGTAAAGCATAGGGGTCATGTAGGCCTTTGCTTGTATTATAATAGACTGTTGCGTCAAATAGATTGTTAAGGAAGAGATGTTTATTGGTTGGATTGCTTCGACGAGGCTACTATGATATAATCTTCTTGAATCAGATCGATGCAGGCTATTCACAAGCCCCTGGCTACAATATAGCCGCTGGAGGCCATCTAGAACTCACAGAATGGCGAGCAGACGAGTGGCAATCATGTATTGATTATTTTATGTTTATCTACAAGTTGGTGCTGTTACATATGTGATAGGATAAACCCTACAGTCTTCACCCGCATCCTGGGAGAAGAGTAATAGACACGGAATCGAAGTCAGCCTCCCAAAATAGCCTCCAAGCCAGGCTCACCGCCGCACCCAAAGGACTTCAGCCCGGTCTCTTCCTGGGGTCTCATCCCTTCCTCTGGGTCGATTCCTCACAGCTGGACCCCACCAAGCAACCGCCATCTGCTGGCTGGCCGTTGGCTTACAGCGTACCAGCGGTGTTGAAGTCGTCGAGAGCGACCTGCACCCGTGCATTCATCGACTTCTCACCGTCCCGCACCCACACCCGAGGGTCAAAGTACTTCTTATTGGGCTTGTCCTCACCGTCTGGGTTACCGACCGCCGTCAACAAGTAGTCCTTCTTTTTTAGAATATAGTCCCGGATCCCCGACATGTATGCGAACTGCATGTCGGTGTCCAGGTTGACCTTGACGACACCGTAGCCGATAGCTTCCTTGTACTCCTCCTTTGATGACCCAGAGCCACCATGAAAGACAAGGAAGACGGGCTTATCTTTGGGGGAGAGGGTCTGCTCCTGGACATAGACCTGGTGTTTCTTCAGTAACTCCGGGTGCAGCCGGACGTTGCCTGGCTTGTAGACACCGTGTACGTTTCCAAACCCAGCAGCAATGGAGAAGTAAGGGCTAATGGGGGCAAGGGCGTTGTAGATGGCCAGGATATCTTCGGGTTGGGTATACAGAGATGCATTATCCACGTCCTCATTGTTAACGCCGTCCTCTTCACCACCGGTGATGCCGATTTCCTGTTGCCGTTAGTCTGCCCGTCATGTCCCCGAAGAAGAGAAAGGGAAGAAGGCTCAACATGCGAAAAGAATAAAAACGACAAGCAAAGGGGCGTTGGGAACCCACCATTTCTAGCCATTGCTTCATCGGAGCGGCGCGCTGCAGGTATTTGGCTGTAGTCTGGATATTCCAGTCCACCGGTTCCTCGGACAGGTCAATCATGTGGCTGGAGAAGAGGGGTTCACCGTGGATCTTGAAGTATCGCTCGTCTTCATCGAGCATGCCGTCCAGCCATGGCAGTAGCTTCTTCGCGCAGTGATCAGTGTGGAGGACGACTGGGACGCCGTAGATGGGAGCAACACTTCGAATGTAGTGTGCGGCCGCAATGGAGCCAGCCACGGATGCTTCCTGTTTTGAGTTGGCCACGCCCTAGAGACGGTAGTGTCAGTGCTCAGTTTTGCTAGTTTGTCTCCGCTCTAAGGAGACTCTGTACCTTGCCCGCAAAGTAGGCAGCACCGCCCTGCGACACCTGAAGGATAATAGGGCTATTCTTATCGCGGGCAGCTTCTAAGGCGGCGACGGCAGTAGAGGAGGAGGTTACGTTCTGGTAGCGTAGAAGATTGCCAAGGAACACCAATCAGTCTCTATCACGCTCGTTGCGCTGGTCAGTGGGGGTCTGGATGATCATTGGACTCACAATGGCGGGAATGGCAAAGCTATTTTCTTGGGCATATTCAAAGAGATGGAGCACATCGTCCCCGACGATGACGCCAGTCTTCCGGGACAGCCTGTCGAACACACCCATTGTGGCCTGCAGGGGTGAGAATGCAGTGAAGTTTTTTGTTTTCTCTTTGCTTTATTTCGCTTCTCTTCTCTTTTCTTTGTCTTGACCCGCTTCCTATATACGAAGGATTAAAGCCAGCGGGGCACTATCGACGTCAGCGGAATCGATGAGTCGGGAGAAAGGAGGAAACACAAGCGTTGACGAGGCTCTTTGCACCGAATCTTAAGACACAAGGAGGGAGAGAAATTGAATTGAGTGTCTGAAAGTAGTACAGCAGCAAAAGAGGAACATGAGCCGGAACCAAGAAAGGAGGGGGAAAGGCGGAGGATGACGACAGAAAAACGATCCGTCACCGACAGGGAAAAATCGGCTCACCGGAGAGACTTGAGAATGGGGCTAGGCTAGGACAGACGAGGCACCTGACGATCACGACTAGAGGGAAGCAGGTTAGGTCGGCTCGAGTCAGGTGTTCGAACCGCTGACCAATAATAAGAGAGTAGATCAGATTCCCTTGAGGTCAGCAGAGGTGGGGGGAAAAGGTGACCTTTTATATATGGTCAGGTCATTGCTCCACGACTAAAACATAACCATTCTGTTACCAAAACATGTTTCCCCCCTACTGAGTTCCGAAATGGCCCGGGAGACTCATCATTTGGGCAGGATGAAGTAGCCCTAATCGGATCAGACCTTCCGTTGCGCCTCCACCCGGATGATGATCACACAGCACACAGAGATGATCGGGAGAGACGAATGACAAAGAAGTCCATATGATAAAAAGAGAAAAGAAACAACTGGGAGGGATGAACGAGAACGTGAACATCAGCATAGGTATTCGACATCAACAATCAGACCTTTTCGTGTTCGGTACCCGTGATCTGTTCCCCGGGTTGCCTCGGAAAAGCCCGGCGATCCGCCCGTTTCCCGCTGGACGGGAACGCGGTGCCCTATGATATGATCGACGGTTTCGACTTTCTTTTTTGAGGGATTATTCCGGAGTCTTGGGCCAGGAGAGAAATAGACGGAGCCGGAGGCCGGTCAGTCTCTGTTGGTCTTGGCTGATATGGATCATAACTCTTCTTGCATTTATCATATACGATGTGTATGTACAGGATACGAAAAGGGACCCCCCAAAAACAGGTCGACACAGAACCATTGGCAACCTGGATGGGCACGATGGCGCCACCCGCAAGCGCCCGGGGGGGAGATCATCCTCACTATCATATCTTCCAAAAGGAGAGAGCCACCCCGTCCAAAATGCTCGAGGAACAAGAGAGGATGGACAGAAAGAATCAGGAAACAACAATGTATCCAAGTATCGTCCAGGGGAACTTAACAGAAATCACGCAAACACGGCGGATGGTAACAATGAACCGAACCCACGATCTGCTCTATCAGAGGATTAAAAAAAATAGTAGTCACTCCCATTTGCCGTTATCTTCTTCCCAATTTCCTTCTCCTTCTCTCCTGCCGTCATTCTTTCAGGATCGGGTCTGTACAAACCGGTGGGCCTTCTTTTTGTAAGCTTTTTCCTTGATACTATTCTCCCTTCGCCCCTCGTCCCTGCTCTTCCTTCAGGTTGTCGGGATCAACAGGCCTGCAAAGCCGATGGCTCCCCATTTAGAGCATCGACCCGCCATCCGAGGGGACTGATCGAGCATCGTGCCGCTCCATCTCGTAGAAGAGCAGGTAGACCTCCCGTTGCATCGCCAACACATCACTCGTCTTGCACTCCTTGATCTTCTCATCTGAGATACGCCACCATCGGTCGGGCGGCTTCCGCCGGCGCCGGGACAGCGTCGTCGGCGGATCCGCTAAGCTACGGGGTGACACCGAAATAGAGGAGACCGATTTCGACGTTCTCAACAAACTGGAGCTCGGGTTGCGATCTGAAGGAGATGGCATCATGGGGACTGCGGGGAGCGGGGGCTGGGGAAGGGAGGGGCTGGCGTAGGAACGCTGGCTCTGCAGGGACGATCGGGGGCTTGATACTGAGCCTGGCCGGGGTTGAGAAAGCGGAGAAGTTAGTTGAGTGGTCGTGGAGGGAGGGTGTGTCGAGATAGAGATAGACGGAGCTGGGGATCGTGATGACGCGCTCGATAGCGATGGGGAGGACGTCGCGGGAGAGATGTTGAGCGGACTTGGCTCCGGTTCCCGGGGCCTTTTCATTGACCCAATCGACGGGCTAGGTGCCCCGGACGGGTTCTCACTCACAATCCGGCTCTGGGCGTATGATCGAAAAGCATCTGGGGTGGAGAAGGGAGGGTAGAGATGACTCCTTCGGAACGATTCGTAATGCCCGCTGTTGTGGCTGCCTTTATGGCAGACAATCCCCAATAGCTTGTACCACTTGCGGTCCAGAATCCCGCCAAGTGAAAGCCGTTCGGGGAATGACACCCTAGCTGCATTCTTGGTTGAACTGCTCCGGTCGAAAATGGACCGTGAGAGGTGGATGGCGATAATTTTAGGGAAGACGGTGATCCGCATGTGTCTGGCAATCCTCCGCTTAGGCGCCAGATCGGAAGGGGGCAGGGTCACCCCTTCCAAGGTTTGCTCCGGATTGGCGTTGAGCGCGTCGCGAATCCGGGATATCTCCACCTCAAGTTGCTTAACCGCTATCTCGGAATGAGCGCCCGCTTGACTAGTGATCTTCATTTCAAGGGCATGTTGGAGTCGGCACCGGTCACATCGGAAGTCATCGATGTACTCCGTCTTAAGCAACCCATCGAAACAGGAGCTGAGCGTCGCAGCGCCGGTCTGAGGCACCTGCAGCGTGAGATTGACGAAGGACGTTTTATTCGGTCTGTACTGATAACGACAGAACTGACATTCAATCTGCGACTCCAGCTGGCCCTCAAAGGGGAACTCGTATCCCCGGTCGATGTCCATCAGCCTTGTCTCTAGCACGGCAGGTAAGCCTTGCCCAGGTCTGACACCAATCTTCACTGCGACGTTTGGCGTGTCCTTCGAACACAAGGCCATCTTGGCTTCAGCATCTAGCGTGGGTTGGGGAGCCGTCGAAGCACCTAGACCGGCTCGCATCTGGATGGCCCTTTTCGCACGTTGTCGTGCTCTGATACCGGCATGATACTCATCACAGAGTCTCTCGGAAACAACTTGCAAGAATTCCTGGGCATCCTGTTGATTGCGGCTGATGCGGGTGCGGAATGCGTATTCTAACGCTTGGATAAACGGCCGTGCGGAGATGGTCTTCTTGTAGATTGGACGCTCATTGAGACGGTCCAGCATCTCCTTGAGGGCCTGGGTCACGGTCCCCTGCTGAAGCTCCCGGATCTGATCGGGCTTCTGACCCCGGGGCATCTCATCCAGCCCCGGTAAGAGGTTATAGATCTCGGGTCCATCGATTTCGCGGCGGTGTAGTTCGCGGATAAGGTAGAGCCGGAGTTCCCCGAGTCCAGCGAGGGCCTGTAGGATGGAATTAACAAAACAATCGTTTGCCGGGTTCGAGAGGCCAACGATTGCCTTCTTCCGGTCGCTATGAGTAGCAGAGCCACCGCTATCGATTGTGAAATTGGGACCAAAGACGTAGAAGAGAGTGATGGCAGCAAGAGAGGCTCCCGCCGCGTAAGCGGCCACAATTCCTGGCCGATCAGGCATTAACCTCGAAGCCTGAGGGAAAAAAAGAAAATGAGAAACCAAAACCGAAAAACCGAAACAAAAAAAAAAAAAAACACCCAAAAGAAAAAAAATTGGGGAAGGGAAACTATTGTATCTACGCTCTATATACCGTATTCAAAGAGTACCACATAGTAGTCGTAGCTGGAGGAAAGTTGATCGACAGGGCAGGCCAGACCAGCTTCTTTCCATTCTGATTCATCCCAGGGCGTTAGAAGGAAAATCGGACTCTTTTTCACATCATCAAAAAGGGAGACGGATAAGGAAAGAAAGAACGGGTCGATCGCACTGCTATAATAATAAGCGAATAGTCGCTCGCAGATGTGAAGCAACGACCTCAGCTCAGTGGTCTTGCCTTCCCTTTCCTTTTTGGTGGTATCCTTAGGGATCATATCCCGATCGGTCGTTACTAAGAGGTAATTACCTACCTCTATCACGATACTAGCGGTAACTTATTTGTCCAGTTTGTTTTAATTATTAATTAATCAGATTACAAACTCACGTTAAAAGGCGGAACTTACGGGCAGAATCACCAACCCGGTCAGCTGATCGGCTAGATTTCCCTCAAAGTCTCTTGCGAACAGTCAGGCGCGCGTTGATTGTCTTTCCTAGCATGCATTCCTCATATATTATAGAAGTCAGAAGTCAGAAGTCAGAAGTCAGGGCTTCGAATATTATAACTCCAGTCATATCGACATCATACTCCCAGTGCCTTCGGTTTGGTATTACTAGTAGACTCTTGATTGGTCAGGCGCGCTTACCAAGCCATCCGGCATCAAAATATGTCCATAAAATAACTTCGCTACATTCATGATACTTACCCGAATCGACGATCGCGCGCACTAATATTGAACATCTATAGTTACCGATGGGTTATTGTCACCTCATATGTAGTATAGTATGAGCGTAGAGTCGATCAAGTATTTACGATACCAGTATTAGGTACCTACCTATACGCCTTAGTAGCATGATTAATCGATTCATAATTATTTTAGACAACAGGACCAATAACGTTTATTCGTACGGTCCCTAAAGAACGAACAATTTCTTTTCGGACCAGAACGAACAATTAATAAATCAAGCGAAATGTATTAACGTATTATTTATAAGGCCGTTGATACAAACGATGCTTCACCACAACCAACAACAATGCATCGGAGAAATTGTAAAATTAAAAAGCACATTTTACGTCAATAAGTAAAGTTACGATTTAAATTTAATTCTAGGATGCCTGGAAGATAGAGTTGAAGCGAGACCGCCTATTCTATTTGCACAGGTTAGGGTTCATTACTTCACCGCCGCCGTCAGCGTATTGTCGCTAAGACCTTCATTTCTCGTAGAATTCCACAAAATACATGTAATTACTAGCAAGTATCAAAAACACTTTGGAAAGAGCTCAGCTGCCTTATTCTGATTGGCTTAGCGAAAAGAAAAATTGAATAAGTCAACGTTCGGCCTTTTTAATACTAATGAACCGACTGACTTTTGCAATTGAATCCACGAATCTTAAAATGCCTGATAAAATGTAGACATAAGCTGGTGCCCAGTTAACAGTATGATAGGAGACCAAGATAATTGCGTTGCTTGATTAAAGCTAGCAATTGATCACTCTCTCATGATATTGTACATGTACTGTACCTCTAGCGCTATGTCGTCATTTAGGTATGAAGCGACCTCTGGTCAGTTAATGGTTGCTTTGAGCTGGGAGAGGTTTATAAGAGCCTGTAGGATACTTGAGCGCTTAGGCTTTGGCTATCTTGTAGGTACCTAGTTCAGCAATATTCTAGGTATTATCGATATTCGGCTGCCGATAGAACATTAAATGTCAGTTCTAGGTATGATGGACTAGTAGCGTACTTGGGTTGGAAAGAATGTATTTGTATCACATACATCATACGATGTACTCGACCGCGTACGAATGTTATATTCTATCTATCATGCAAGAGACAAAACTCGGGTAATATTGTAATATAGGTAATGATTAAAGATCGTAATGACAATATGGAGTACTAAGGTACCTACCTAATTTACAAGTAATACAAAACTCGTGCAGCTTCAGGGGGGTCGACGTTAGGACCTTAGTTCTAGGCCATATCAAACACGGTTTATTTCCCAATTCACACTTATCCGTAAAATCCTATTAATCGTTTTGAATAGCATAAGTATGCTGATTTTGGTTTTTTTTTTTTTTTTTTTTTCCAATGATATGAGCATATGCATAGAGTATTTTAGTACCTGCATGTAAGAGGCATCTATAGGACTAGCAAAGCATCTGGAACAATAGAAAAGATTGGAAGGAGACTTCTATCTACCCTTCTTATTCACCTCGCGACAACATTATATTTATTCACATGTTCCTGTCCGTATCTATCTAGCATTGCTTATACACACTTGCATGTAATGTATGTACAGGTACTGTACATATAAGTAAAAGGTAGATATCATAGTATCTATGCTTCTTCCTGCGGCCGGGCTTATTTATACTATATATATACCCGTTGCTGTTCATGAAAACCATTTGGTACGGTGCACCAATTAGAAATCCCTTAAAGCTCTAATGGCGTGATCTCTCGGATGGAAGACTGGTGAGTCCTATATATAGATGATAGAATAAGAATACATGCAAGTCTATATACTTTAGAAGTTCAGAAGTTGGCCTGTTCGAAAAAATATATTCTATTAGCAATGGATTGAACCTCTTTTTTTTTTCGGTCATATATACGCCAGCACGATGGGTAGAGGCTTGTGAAAAGATCCGACGGAACAATCATATACATCATGAAGGCCATTCGGAAATCGCCGATTCTCCAAGGCAAACCGTACGTACATGATAGATAGTATATCTCTAGTGTAAGATTGACATACCTAGCTAGGCCTAGGTCTTACCCATTCCTTCACCCTCCCTTCTTTCACTAGATGGATGTACATAATCCGACTAGCGGTAGGGAAGAACAAGAATCAAGTTACATTTTTTACGTGGTGGTACCACATTTCCGTAAGGCATACGAGCACAAACCAATCTAGATCGTATGTAGAGTATTCTCGTGGGTGGTGGATTTCAAGGTACTAATAATAAGAGGTAACTAAATAGTTAGAGGATCACTGGCTCCTGATTGCGGTCACATTTCCATGGACCATACATATATTATATGATATATATATATATATTCGAAGAAAGGAGATGAGATGATGTATCAGTGATTAACTTATGGATCCTCCGGTCCTTGCTCTTCTAGAATTGCTGCTGCCGTAGCGATGAGTGTAGGGAACTTCGGGTCCCTCCCTAAACTATACCTTGTGGTGCTGGTATTCAAGTCGCAAGCTACAGTTGTTGTCCAAACGGGCTTCTCTTGGAGGCTCATTAATCTGTTGAACAGCCGAAGACTACAGTCACTCGGGTCCACGCGATGTTTGTTAACCAGGGAAGTGGCCTTGCGAACGGCCTCTGTTCATATATCACCTCCCAAGGGAAGCTTCGGTTACACTGCGTCCCTTGAATCAAGTCCCGGAGAGACCAGACCACAAGTTAAGACAAGAGTGATAAGTACAGTACAACGAGAACGCGTTGAAGGACAATCCAAGTTCTATTTTTAAATTTATTGGGCCCCCATAATTAGATTTTACCACTTGCTATATTTTCGACTTCCTACATGCCATAACCTCAAAAAGTGATTTCCCTTTTTTGGTTCTTCAAAAAAGGTTTTTTTTTTTTTTGTTTCCGCAAGTTTCTTGCTAGAGAGATGAAACAAAACAAGATCTATCAACAGAATATAGAGAATTATTTATAACAATCGCTGGTGACTTTATTTCTCCTCAATGTAGCCCGAGCGTAGTGGCCCGAGTGTAGTGGATCGATGAATGAAGTTATAAAATTTAATCTGACATGCCCTCACGGATTAGGCAAAGAAGCAACATGATACCTGAAAAGGTTTTCTCCCTGCTTCCACACACGAGTATCGAGTCGGGCCTTCAACCGCAGCAGGCTTGGCAGCAGGGCGTGGCTGAACATCTCAGAGCTTGCGAGGGAGAAGAGAGTGCAGATGGTCAATACTGACCACACTCGAGGGCAGCCTAGGGTTTCCAAGGGAGAGTTCGACCGGTACAGTTAGTTCACCGAAGGTTGTCGTGATGTTGTAGATAGGCACAGGATTGTTCGGGTCCGTTCTATGAAACCAGATTAGACCCTGACTAGCTATGACGGGGCGGAGGCTGGACTCGTTGTATCAGCGCCGACGTCGCAAAAGAACCAATAGACGCCTCTTGGGTAATGCAAGTGTTTCCGCATTTATGCTTCAAAGAAAGGTATATGCAAGTGACGAAGATGCTAGAATCATCAATAATTTCCTCCTATTTCGTGGTCAGTATTCGTATCCCTATCTTCATTTGGAGAATAGAACGAGCCTTTCTGAGTCCCTTCTAGAACCCACTTGCATGATGTCGCTCTCTGTGGTGCCAGCATCCTTGGCGACCTGTATAGCTCCTTTGCCATATCGTCCAAGCTGTACTCTATCGGCGCCATATCCCTCCCTTGCAGGATATGAACCCCATAGCTCTTATGACAATCAGCTTAGGTGATCGACCGGCCTTCTGCCTTCCTATCTCTAGAAACTCCTTCACAAATTTAATTCAGAGGTCCCCGTTAGCACAAGGAACTTCACCCAGCAGTAGCTCCCCATTCAAATGAGTCAATCGCCATGACCCTGTTTTAATTGCTAACGCAGATCCTTGTGATCAAAATGTCAGCTTAACCATGTGTTACAAACCTAGGACAACCATACCCGCATATTGGGATTCAAGCATGTTGGTCAGATCACAGGCCGGGTGAAGGTAAGAAAAGACGACACAATGACCGCGCATACCTGCTATTCAGCGTCCCGCCTCCTCATGGCCGGCTCAGGGCATTTCCCCAGCCTGCCTGCTTGTTGTAGCAGGATGCAAAGGTGATGTGGATCTGTCCAAGTGGAAAGTCTGCCCTGGGGAGTTCCTTGAGACCTAGCATCTAGGCGTCCTTCGGGACACCCTTCTTTTTGCTCTACCAAAACAAATTCATTAGGACTAGGTTGTTTTCGTACCGTTGGAAATGTGCTAACTGGAACGCTCTACAGTTACATCAAACGCTGCGTCAAGAAGCGCCTTACAAGTAGATGGGGTGACTATAAGAAGACAAAGTGTTGGCTTTTTTCTTTTTCAATGTTGCTTAATCACACTAAAACTCTGGCGCAGACATTTAAAGATCCAATTGATATTCGATGGGAGAATGAAACAGTAGGAGCCCAGGATCGTGAGCTGACCTTGGCCCGGTACAAAACGCCCTCAGGAGGCCATCTGTGAGTCATACTATGATGGTGGCGAGTAGGGGGAATCTCATCTGTAGAATTCAGGACATCCAAAAAAAAGCAGGGGTTGGTACTCCCAGATACTAAAAGAAAAGTGACCGTGTTTTCAACCGAGCCCCTACGCTCCCCCCCCCCCCCTTATGATTTTGAAATATCTCTTTCTGTAACTTGATTCTTGAAGAAATTACGTACAGAGGTATAGCCTCTTATTTTGATTTTCATGTGGTGGTGTGGCATTGCGTAGCAGTTTGAAAAAAAGTGGCCATCGCGCGAACACGATGTCTACTCTACGTAGGTAAATTAATATCATATTTGAGCTCGCCGTTTGACAACAAAATGGCCTAAGGGTTTGGCGAGTAACTATGATGCTAACTAGTGCGCACTGTGAACGGGCATGATTAGGATTCTAGGCATTCGTCTCATCGATTAACTAGGAAGAAGGATCGAGCCAGAGACTTTGGTATCAATTGGGCGACCGACATTCAGCCAAGCGCGCAAGCTCCTCTTATAGGTAATGATTGTCAAGACATAGACGGTATTCCATTCCTCTTTCCATTCTAAACTTTCCAATTGAATCACGTACGCCATGCAATTGAATGGCTGTGAGGCAGAGGGCCTTCGTACATGTACAGATGGATATAAGCGAGTGACCATTCTTTATGTAGTAGCCCCTATTTAGGGCCCTGTTAGGTACTGTATGTACTGTACACATGGCTTTGCGGGCATTCAATAAAACTAAACGGAGAACTTGCAACTGGTCGCGGATTTTCATCCCCATTGATACCACCTGGCGCCCATATTTATATACATTGACAGCACCATGGGCTTTCTAATTAGGGCGATCTGTGTTTTCTATACCAGTCGATGCTCTGATATGATAGAATGGGTTATATGATTGCTCAATTAAGTAGTATACAGTAGGTAGGTGCATCATATAAATGGGTACTTGCAGTGAGAAAGCAAAGGGGAAAAAAAAAAAAAGAAAAACAGCGAGGATTTGCGAGTCACAGCAATCGGATAGCATCGTAGAAATCAACCGGGCAGGTCAAGGAATGTATCTGATGAACCTCTAATGGAATACATCTCTGTAGAATGCTGAGTTCTGGGGATACTACTTGTTTCGCCTTTGATGTTGTTAGGAATGCGTGTCGAGGTTAAACACCAGTTGACCTCGGCGAAAGGAAGGGGGAAAAAAGTCCAAAAATCAAAGAGGGGCCCTAGAATAATATAAGAATCAGATTGGATCTCATGCAGGCAGCGATGATATATCGTGAACCTCACAGCCACTACGATCAACTAGGAAATCAGGCAGAAGTTAAAAGCAGGTCCGGCTAGATACAGGACAAGGATTTCGGCACAGAAAAAGACCGAACCAAGTCATCGTGGGCTCTTGATATTCCCCCCTCCCAACCTTCCTAACTTGAAAACTCATTGGAGCCATTTTTAGCGCGGGTTTTCGTTTGGCTATTGACATTGTTACTCCCACCAGGCGAATCTGCTCCCTCTTTGGATGTAGAATCCGACTTTGCACTCGGGTTTGATTGAGAGGGAACACGAAACTAAAATTGGAAAAGTCGAAAAGTGATAAAGAGTGTGCGCAATAGCAAGTGGCTCCACCCGGAATGGAAACTAGCGCTCCGACCAGACTTTTTTTATCCTCTGGTGGCGAAGATATCAAGAGATTTTAAGCCGGCTCCTTGTCCTACTTCCGATCCCATCCTCAGAGCGAGGCCCCGGCGCTGGTCTGGGCTTCTTCGCTACCACACTCTTCACTGCTCCTTTCTTGGGACGGCCCCGTCTTTTCTTCTCTCCATTGATAGTCGGTGGTTCTGTAGCAGCGGGCTCGTCCCCAGCTGGGGCGGCCTCTTTTCCGGACTTTTGCTTTTTGCTGGGCGGGTCAGTGGTCTCTTTGGCTTGGTTTTCGGTGGGTGTAACGGTATCAGCATGATCGCGTTTGGTGCCTGATTTCGGCTTGCTCTCGCCGTTTTGCTCCGATGGTCCTTGTGCACTTGCAGATCCCGCTGTGTCATTCTGCTCGGTCGGAGTGTGATCGACTTCATTTGAGCCACCCTTGCCTTCTTGTTCCTGAAACTGCTTCGCACGTACGTCAGATTGATCATCTTCCTTGCCTGTGTTTGAATTTTCGACCACTCTAGCTGCCTCTGATCCTTTGAGCGTTAGTGAAGGATTAACGTGGCGCTCGGCGGGTAGCAGGGACCGGCCTAGGAATGGAGCAGGGATGACGACTCGAATCGCGCTGAAAAGCTCAATTGATCGCAGGAGATACAACAGAGGATGGACGGGGCTTGATTGCGGGTGTCTACATACCGGCAGTGGCTGGCGCATCCGCCGGCGCCGGAATGCTTTCGGCAGTCATGGCTGCTCAACAGAGCTGCGGTGCGCCGGGGTAGGATCGCAGTGCTAAGGAGATGGGAAAGGAGAGATTCTACTGCCGGCGACGATGGGAGGGGGCTGCGCTCAAGGTGGAGAATTGTGAAGGTGAGAGCGATTAGGACGTAGGGAGGAAGGGAGGAGGGAGAGAGTTGAAGATAACGGAAGAGGAGCGAGAAAGAGGAATTATTATTCTTCGTACTTGGAATAACTACTGTAATAACTTGGGGAGGCGATGCTCTGTTAGAAGCGACGGGGAACGGGGAAGAGTCTAGTCTAGTCCGGTCTAGCCTTTTTGGCACTCGGGCTTCAAAGCTAATCGATTAATTTCATGAAAATGGTGACAAGGCTGGATGGTCAAATCGGCCAATCACAGCCTGCTATCATACTTACTAACTGATAACCTTCCATAACCAGCCGTCCTGTGATAGTACGAGGTACGGGGAACGGGTTACCTAACCTCCCTTATGTAATAATCACCACCAGCCAGCTTAGCTGAGACATCAAGAGGGATAAGGCTGCATCGGATGAGACGATTGAACGTCAACAAAAAAAATCAAAATCAAAATCAAAATCAAAATCAAACTCGAATCACTTCGGATCCGTAGAAGAAGTATGATGTTATCCCCCGTTCCTTTTGCGGAGCTATCATGTACTAAAGCGAGTCAAGCCTCTCCAAAACCGAGTGTGTCACATATTCGGTGGTATTTGTTGACAAAAAAGAGGACCTTCGGTGATATGATACGGAATCTCCGGTAAAAATGCAAAACGCCAAACCCTTTCCACCCTTGTACTGACTCCGGCAATGCAAAAATATCACAATGGCCGCGGATACTACGCTAAGGCCAAGTCTAGACGGGTGAGGAGATTGTGCTGTTCAGGAGAAAGCTGTGATTTCTCCGATGGTTTAGGTAGGGGTGATTCGCCGGAGATCAGTTGCTTCACGAATGGTGCCAGGTAGGAGGCGTCATCGTACTGCTCCTGGTCTAGCAAGAGCCGGAAGCCGTCCAGGTAGACGCGAATAAATAATTCTCGCTTGGCATCCTTCCAGGTGTGTAGCTTTCGAAGCGGATACCTTCTCACATACCCCAAAAGAGGCTTTGCGGTAGGATGGATAGGATGATACAACCAGGTCGAGGTGGCCAGGAGCGGAAGAGGTGATAAGGTAGATATCGTCTCACAAAACTCATCATATACAGGGGCGGAGATCTTCTTGACTTCCTGGCTTGGACTGTGGTCCATAATCCATCGGCTGAGGAATGTTCCACCCGCCACCAGCATTACATCTCGTGGATCGTTCAGGGGCCGGTCAATTAGGAAGGAACATATCTTGGACGCCCGGATAAAGTAACCCAAGGCAGAGGCAATCCCAAGGCCGTAAAGAACCTCAGCAGTCATGAAGTCGGATAAGAAGTTGTTGAATAGGCGTCGCCCTACCCCTTCGGGAATTTGACCGTCGAGACCTCCAAGATCTCGCTTGCTTAGCATTCTCAGCCAGACCATGATTGTGTCCTGTAGCCCTTCCGCCGTCATGAATTTCAGAGCGGCCGCGGTAGCTCGACGAGACTTGAAGAGTGTTTTCCTCGCAGCTGAGTCGGAAGCCCAAAACCAGTTCACCATTCTCAATCCGGCGTGTGAATTCCTCATCTCCGCGCGAGCGTCCCTCGAGGCCGATCCGGCGAGGGCAAGTTGATATGTGAGACACTCGGCGATATCTTTGCCACTCACCGAGCCAGACGCTACCAGCTCGTCGAGGACAGACAGCGGCTCTTCCGTAAGTCGCTTACTGAGCATCATCTGGTCGGCACAATCGCCTGCGGTGGACACACCTTTGGAGGGCACCACGCTGAAGAGAGGATTGTTGAGTATGGTTCGTAGATGCGTATCGGTGGACTGCACTGGTTTGCTGTCTGCGGCATCAAGCTGGCGGCGGAATGAGCTGGTCAAGGCAGAGAGGAGCTGCTGGGATTCACGCGGAGTGCGAGGTAGAGGTGGGTGAATCTTGGGCCATGCCTTGAACTTCAAGCCCAAGATCGATGATCCTTTCATGGCTTGAAATTGGATGAACCATCACAGTATCAGAGAAATCGAAGTTGTAAGGTGGCTGATCATATAGAAACGCTCTGCAGTCAGATCAACCATCGTCTACCGTCTAACGACTGGTTGAACAGGAGCTTCAAGCAGGTTACCATCTCTCGATCGATCAGGAGAGAGAAAGAATAATAGTTGATCTGCCGCAAGACCAGCCGCTTCTCGGGTGAGTTTAGCGCCGCTCGCTAGACGAACCTTAAGTCAAGTGATCAGTAAAGAACGCGAAAGCCGCCTCTTGTCCATCTCCAACAAACCCCGACTTTCTCCTCCTTTTCCAGCTCGTTTCGCTCCTCTGTGCGTTTTGACCATTTTGAAATCTGGCGGCCTTTCTGCTACGCAGCGGTGGCAGACCTCTCTGTGAGAGAGCATCATCCTACATAACCTCTTCTTTCCTACCCAACTTCCTTTTCCACCAACCTAGCTGTCCTCCCAGAACCTTCTGAGAAGCCGTCTATTCGTACCTTTCTTTGGCCCTCAATTGTCTCTTTCTCAAAACACCCACAAGAGAGCCTGAACTATGTCTGAAGTCCTGTTCCGACCCTCAGCACCTCGTGGAAGGGGCTCCTCTCGTGGTGGCAGGGGTGGCTACAACTCCAGAGGCGGCCGAGCCAGCAACAGATTTTCACCCAGGGTCGACACCTCGGAGAACACTCCCCCAATGTCATATGAAGATGAAGGAGAAATTGGTCAGCTAAAGAAGAAGTACTCCGCTAGCCTGCCCCCACTCAAGGAATTGTTTCCCGATTGGACAGATGAAGACCTGGTTTTCGCGCTGGAGGATGCAAACGGGGATTTGGAGAGTGCGATCGAGCACATTACTGAAGGTAAAGTTGGTTTCGGCCATTTCCCTTCATATTTGGGTCTAATAACTGGACTGACCATCTACTAGGTAATGTGTCTCAGTGGGGCGAGGTTAAGAAAAAGAATACTGATCGGTCCCGTTCGAAGGTGAAGGAGGCCCAGAAAGGACAAGGTGGTGCGACTGACTCGGCTCCCCCATCAACCCGTGGGGGTCGGGAACGGGGCGGGTTTGATGGCCGAGGACGGGCCCGTGGAGACCGTCGTGGCGGCCGTGGTGGGAGAGCGGGAGCCCATATCAATGGGAGTCGTATAGAGAAGCTCACAGACATGAACACAGATGTTCGAGAGGCTTCGTCATGGCTAGGATCGGAATCCTGGACAGGAGATTGGGCAGGGGAGCCTACTGTGCCCAAGAAGATCACCGGCAGTGATTCTTCAGCGCTAGGTTCTCTGGATCCTGATGACGGACTAAAGGATATCTCGAATATCTCGAAAGATGCCTCGACAGCCAACGCTGGGCCCGAACCGAAGAAAGGGTGGGCCAGCTTATTTGCGAAGCCGTCCCCCTCTCCAACCCAGAGGAAAGGCCCTTCTCCCGTCGTACCTGTTGTGGAAAAGCCATTGGAACCTATCGGGGAGCAGAAAATCGTCCAGCCGGCTCTTGTTGAACCTCTTCCAGACACTGCTGCAGAGGAGGAAGAGGTTGCGCCACCGGGCGAAGCCCCAATTGAGTCTACACCAGACCAACATCTGGAAGCGCCTAAGGACGACTTAACGAAGACGAACCTCGAGCAACTTCCAGATGTATCAATACCACCAGCGACCGCGACCGCAGCTAGCACAACCGCGAGTACGCAGGATCCGAACATCTTACCGCCGGTTACCCCTCAGCCCCGCCAGGCTCCATCAGGCTATGCGGCTAGCGCATTCAAAGCAACAACCGGGTCAGTTCGTGTGCCAAGCTTCCAGCGTCGTGTCATGGAGCAGCAGGAAGCAGTGGTGATGCCAGCCAACCACGCCGTGGACCGTGCCACTGTTCAGTTCGGAAGCATGGGCTTGAATGGGAATCCAGAGGATGTGGATATTGATGAAGATAGGGAAGAAGCGGAAACGAGGGCACAGCCACCACAGCACTCCCCGGTTGCTCCTCGTGCGTCGCTACCTCCCTCAACCCAGACTCAGCCCTCCTCCGACACCCCAGCGGTCGCTCGTTCCGCCCCCGGATTACCCCCCGCTCCTCAGACCTCCTCTACAGATTCCTCCTTCAATGAATTCAATCGCTACAGTGACACTCAGAAGCCATATGATCCTTTCAGCCAACAAGCCGTTGAAACGCAGCCTCAGATCCAGGAGGCGTTTTCGAACCAAGCCCCAGTTCAACCAACTGCTACCACCGGGAGCGAGTACTCTCCTTTCTATACCGGTGACCAGCAACGCTTGCCCTACAACTATTACGCTACCTATGGTCAGTCTCAGGATACGACTGCTGCTCCAAGGGCAGCGACCGGGTTCGGTGCCTCGGGGGCCGAGGCGCAACCTCATATCCCTTCAACCCAGCCTCCCACTCGCTACGGCCACATTGAAGCGTCAAACAGTGGTCACAATACTCCGAATCCTACGGTGCCTGCTGCAACCCAGACTCAACCGTCTGCGCAGCACATTCCGGGAGGCCAGGGAGCTCATGGAGGATATAGTTATGGGTACCCATATTACTCTAATCCACACTATGCTGCATCGTATATGAATCAGATGAGCCAGCACCAGTATGGAAGAAATCGCCCGATGTATGATGATGCCCGAAGATATGATGACCACTATATGCCACATAGTAGTCAGTACGGCTATGGAAATCAATATGGCCCCTACGGGAAAGGTGGCATGTACGGACAACCTCAACACGCATTTTCTTACGAACATTCTTCCTCGCCAGCCAATGCAGGCGGCGGTTTCAATCAAGGCTTTCCCAGTCGCGACTCAGTCTATGGACGTACTGGATCGGCGCAACCCGAAGGCCAACCAGCCAGCAATAATACATTTGGTTCCGGTATGCCAGATGTCTTCGGACGCTCTCAATCCGGCTATGGCCCGAATCAGTCTATTCCCCAGCAACAGCCTGCTAGCTCCGAAGAGGGGTCGAAGGGATTTGAAGCATCGAAGGCTGCAGGGCCAAGTCCTTCTCTAGCTCAGGCGAACCGCCCGGCTTCGGCGACAAATAACGTCGCCGGGCAGCCTCAGGCGCAGACCAGTCTTCCGCCGCTGCAGGGCCAACAAGGTCAACAACAGCAGGGGTTCGGCGGCTATCCCCACTTAAATCCCCAATACGGTGGTGGCCTAGGAAGTCTTGGACATCAAGCTGCGGCAACGCAGAGCCATCACCAAGGTTCCGGTTACGGTAACTACGCGGGCGCAGGGTTTGGAAACAATTACTATGGAAACACGGGACGAGGCGGTTGGGGAGGGAATTATCATTAACGATCATAGCGTTCCATTATTGCGGTGATGTAACCTCTTTATGCCGGGAGAGCCTTGCAGAGCATTAGGGCCATTTAAATGGGTGTAGTCTCTTTCAATGGAGCTTGGTTGCTTTTGAACTTTTCTTGTTTTGCGCGGATGGTGTTGTATTCATTGCCCGCAACCCGAAAAGGAATAATAGGCATTTACCGTGTTGTCCTCAGCCTTCCAATCTTCGGCTTTCTTCTTTTTCTGTCTTGTTCTCTCTCTTCCATTTCTCGCTTCCATCTCTCTTCTCACCTAGCATCACCCAACTTTCTGTACCACCTACCTTTTTCTTATTCCATTTTTTCCGTTTTTTTTTTTGTCAATGAAGGAAAAATAACCGGTGTTAGTCTACCTCTCTCCCCGCGTTTGTCGAGACCGACACTAGGATGAGAGAGGAAGAGGAACCGGGAAATGAAAAAGAATTTCCTTTCAATCAAGAGAAGCCAAGCAAGGCACAATAAGGCGGGACTTCCTGTCGGGAGCGCAAGCTCATCAATCGATTATCTTGCTCTTCGCTTCTCTTTGTTTTTGCCCTCCTCCCCTTCTCTTCTCGATTGAAAAGGCTTGGATTTGTATTGCTAGGGCTTCTTTGTATCTCTCTCTCTCTCTATTCTTATTTTTTATTTTTTTTTCTTGAAGTTAAGTATTATTATTATTTTCAAACTACATATCATCCACGGCATCAACAGCATCATTCTCATGACTCCATGACAACTGAGCTCTAAATTCCACGCAACAAAACTTTTGAAATTTTGGAGCCGAATGGGACCCTTCTCGTCTCTTCTCTGGGCCACAAAATAAGTCTCGCTTTAGGCGCGATGAAATGAAGAACTACATATATCGCCCTCACCAAGTACCTGCCACAGTCCATGAAATACCCCAATAGAACCAATTTATCTTGCCATCTATGATAGAGGATAATGTAAAGTGGACGTCGATGGATCCCGTAAATTTTTAAAGTGGATTGTCTAGATGGGGATTCAACGCGATCAATCTCTTATGGAACCACTTGTCATATGCACAATCCAGCATTCGGGCATTCTACCCAAAGCACAGGGGTATGGATACAGACAGAACGTATATGTTTACTTTTCAGCTGTGTTACAATCCATGTTTAAGCCTAGAAACTGAAAGATTCCAGGAAAATTGAACATTCACCGCGATCGCTAGACGGGAGATGCCCCTAAGATAGGAATTTTTGTAAAGAGAAATGCTATATCACTGGATCGAGCTCATGCAGTAAGGTGTGACAGGAAATAGGTATGGTAGTAGAAAGGGGTTTCTCCGAAACTCCCTTAGAACTTTTCAGCTTTCCAGAGGAAGCAGATGTCGGGATCAACCTTACCCATGAAATGGCCCCCAAGGAAGATTTTTCTCCTATCCAAAGCTACCTAGAGGGGAACAGAAAAAAAAAGAGTGAGAGAGAAAAAGAAGCAGATAATGTGTATTATCGTATTATTCAGGCAATCCAAGTCCTTGACTTCCAACCTGGTGATACGGAGGCCTCGCATCTTTAGCTTGTTCCTTATCGAACCGCCACACACCTCCAGTTCTGTCACTCTCGATGCCTGCACCATTGCCTATTGTGAGATCCAGCATTGTGGCCAGGTTCATGAAGACGGGGTCATCCCCCTCGTTGATGCGTTTGAAGAATCTTCTCTTCCACTCTCTGCCTTCGTCTTTCTCGAACTTTCGCAGCTGCCGTTGAGCATTTTCAATCCTGGATTTGGCGATAGACGTTGCTTCCATGTCACCACGCTCGATAGAACAGGCTACGTCATACCAGGCTCTCCTGCTCTCGTAGGCGTCCTGATCCTCGAGGGCAGCGACCTTCAGCTGTCCTGTTGTCATATTACCAACAGCGTAAGTCTCCAACTCGGTCTTGTTCTGGGAATCTCGGATGACGAAAGTGTTTGACCATTGTCCATCAATAGTGTACAGGGGATTCTTTTCTCCATCAGCCTCCTTGTAAAGAATAGCATTGAAACTATTCTTCCTCCCGCTCAGCCAACCTTTGCCTGAATAATCAATCCTTGCAATGTAGCCGGTCGAGCTCGCGATCCGCGATGATCTTTCCAATTCGACAAATGGAGTGCCATAGAGCAAAGACTCGATGTGTAGACTAGGAAGGGTGATGAGAAACGTTTCTCGCTCAGCGGGGTTTTCCTTGTCCGCTCCAGGTGGTGTCACGGTAAGGAGAGCATGTCCGAACTGCTTCACATAGATGGTACTTGAAAACGAAGCCCTCAAAGCATTATATCCTTGTAACTACATTCATATATCGGTCAGGACTTCCTAATGGGGATTGGGGAAAGATAGAAGACTTACCTCGACACCATGTTTCTCATTGAAGATAGAATAAGCGGTGGCTGGAGGATGATGGCTGTGGTTGTTAGTAACGGAAGATAGATGTTGAATTGTCAGTGAGGAAAGTTTTACTCACCTCACCTGCTCGCTAATTAGAACGGTATCACCGATGTCCCCGTCATCCTCCCATTTCCCTAAGAAGAGCTCTCCTAGGAAAGGGTTGAGAGGTTTCTTCTCGCTGCCTAGCTTTTCGCTCCGACTACTGTACTGCTGATGCAATGTACTTATGAACCATTTCAGGACCAGCAGCGCCCGCTTCTCGGGATCCGGCTCCCATGCTGGGGCTACGAATAAAGCAGGGTGTTCGGCCCAATAGGCAGAGTACTCAACCAGGGAGGTGGAGGAAAGAATAAACGGAGGTGCGGTCAATGAGGACAAATCGCCATTAAAGGAGGCAATGGACTGTTTCGGCAGCGTGTCAGTCTCCACCTGTTATCTGTCTTCCCAAAGCGACTGGGGAGAAGCTCCATGGTTGGGAGGAACGTAGTGGGAGATCCTCGCTGACCTTCACGAAACTTGACCACGAACTCCCGCTGCTTTGTGGAATGCCGGAGGATTCCTTAATTGAAGCCATGACGTCACGGGGGGGAAAAAGAAAGAAACGAGAAAACCCGGATGAAAGATCTGAAGAAAGTGAAGAGACGAGGGACAATCGTTGATTCGTAACGATCGTTGTCGGGGTTTTGCGGTTGACCTCAACTTTGAACTGGACTGGTGGAGTCCCGAAGTCACCATCAACGTCATATTAGTCATCAGACCTTTGCTTGGTTTCAGGTTCAAGGTTTCAAGTTCAAGGTTTCAAGCTTAAGGTTCAAGGTTTCAAGTTTAAGGTTCAAGGTTTCAAGGTTTCAAGGTTTCAAGGTTTCAAGGTTTCAAGGTTTCAAGGTTTCAAGGTTTCAAGGTTTCAAAGTTTCAAAGTTTCAAGGTTTCAAGGTTTCAAGGTTTCAAGGTTTCAAGCATGATCTCGGCTGATCCTATCTTCGGCTTTGTCTTGCTGATCCGAATCTACGTAGAACATCCTACCACGTGCTGCTACGTTACTCATATATGTTAAGGTGTACAGTACAGTCTTTTGGTTCTTGTGATGACCCAAGCCCAAAGTACAAGAATCCAAAGGCGGAGAAAGAAAGAAAGAAAGGAAAACAGAACGCGGGAAGGGAATACAGGACATATATACAAGTTGTGGGCCATGTGACCCATACCCGAGCCTAGTCCGTCCCAGTTCTTCGCCCGCTTCGTCGGTTGTGGTTGCCAGGGCCTGGACTTTGCTAAGCGAATGAGTACCGGATTGATATACCCAATGATGTGTACCCACCCCTAAACTATGAAGAACTGGGCTGCCATTTATCCCTAGCGCTGAAATGGGGCCGTCCGCGGCATCGCTCTTCCGGCAGCTGTATCATATTCTGGCATATTGAGGGTGGACATTTTGACTAGACCGTTCACTCTTTATTGTTTGAAAGTCTCCTAGGTGGGTGTTTATATACATCCCGGCATCGGCACCTTATCACTCGTCTAGGAAGGTTTCCCACCCAACCAATGTTGGGCCTCAGGGCTGCAAACGGGAGAATAATCCACATGGGCATGTACCCCTCTCTCACTAGCTGGACCTTACAGCGCCCCAAAAGTTAGTCCGTATATAGGTTCGTATTCATCCCTGTTCACTAGCTGCCGATTTCCGATCTCCTGCAGGGTCCTTCCAAGTCCCGAACGCCTCTCCGTTCCGCAGTGACTGGCCGTTTATGTTGTCAAATGAGTGTGTCTGGATATCTATTATTATATACCTAGTTCATTCGTCATTTGTTAAGCAGTAGACCAGTTCCACAAGGCCAGGGAATACGGATAAGCCGGATCGCAGAGATGTCTCAGTCCCCAAGTTCCCAAGTTCGGTACATGCATAGTCCAATCTCTACCGCCAGATCCGATTCTCAAGCATCTGTCTCTAGAGGTAATCAACTAAATCCGGATCTGTTGATAGTCGGGCCGAAGCGGTTAGGCTGAACTCGTTATACTCGCTGTACTTGGCTGTACCGCCTCCCTTCCTCAATGGAAAATGCTTATTATAGGCCAGCACAAATACGACAGAAGATCTCTTCGCCTAGCCTTCTACGTTTCTGGTTTGCTATGAATACCTCACTCTGTTCTTGTGTCTATCTGCTCTTCAGAATAGACATCAGGATCATCGTGACCACCCTCAAGATATCTCACAGCCGACAGAACAAACTCGCAAGCTGATATCGATAAATAGCCACTATACCGGTGCGTATTGCATTTCCTGGCACTTTTCCGATAAGATCTCTCTCGAGGAGAACTGAAATGTCGAGACAACCTACAAAGTCGAAGCCATGAATCTGAATACTGACCCAGCTTAGAACTGTGACCGACCCTATGGTCTCTCAAGTGGCAGTCGTGAAGGTCAAGGACGCCATCACAGCTGGGGTTGGAGAAGGATATTCAGACCAACGGCCCCTAAGTGATCTGGAGTCGGGAACCCCGTCCCAAACACAGGTCGCAACGACAGACTCCAACCCCGATGCCTCAGAAATTGAGGTCGTTTGGTGGGAGGGCAACGATGACCCGGCCAACCCGATGAACTGGTCCCCGGTAAAGAAATGGTCCCATATCATAATTCTAGCTATCAACACATTTCTCACGTATGTCGACGACCTTTTTACCTCACCCGAGTCATTGTTGACTTTGCACTAGGCCGTTGGCATCGTCCATGTTCGCGCCGGCCGCCGCACAAGCCATGGTGGAATTTGACGCCCCCGCTGGTAGCCTGCTTGGCGCTCTTGTGGTTTCGGTATATGTTTTGGGCCTTGCTATAGGCCCACTTCTTCTCGCTCCGTTGTCTGAGGTGTATGGCCGCTGGATCCTTTACACGATGTGCAACATCCTATACACGGTTTTCACCCTCGCTTGCGCTCTATCAACAAGCCTGCCTATGTTGATCATATTCCGCTTCTTGGCGGGTTGTGCGGGCTCCAACCCTTTGGCGGTGGGCGGAGGCACAATCGGTGACCTTTTCCCGGTTGATCAGAGAGGTGTTGGTGTCGCGCTATACACACTGGGACCAGTCGTTGGCCCAGCTATCGGCCCCGTTGCTGGCGGATTTCTTTCCGAGGCGAAAGGGTGGAGGTGGATTTTCTGGTTACTGATGATTACGGTATTGTCCTCCTCGGTTTCCCTCAAAGTACGTGATTCTCCAACTGACATACGAATGCATAGGGTGGGGCGATGACAGTTGTGCAGATACTGATCATGAGAGAGACGTACGCTATCACCATCCTGAAATGGAAAGTAAGGCGCTTGCAGAAAGAAACCGGAAACAAATGGCTTCGATCGAAGCTCGATTCCGGGATCCCTGCTTGGAAGATCGTTACTCGAGCCATCATACGTCCTACCAAATTGATAGTTCTTTCTCCAATCAGTGTGCTGGTCTCATTGGGATCTGCCTTTGTGTATGGATTATTTTACCTAGTCGTGACTACTCTTCCTTCTGTTTTCAGTGATGTCTATGGGTTTTCCCCCGGTATAACCGGGCTTGCCTATATCGGGGTCGGTCTCGGTTGTACTTGCGGCCTTCTCGTGTTCAGCGCGACTAGCGACCGATATGTCCGTTCCCGAATGGCGAAGGGGAAGCTGAAACCAGAAGACCGCCTCATACTCGTGATGGCTTCAGGTCCACTATTGGTGATTGGTTTTTTTTGGTATGGCTGGAGTGCGCAGGCTCATACGCACTGGATTGTGCCAATCCTCGGCTCTACGATCTTTGGGGCCGGAGTTACAACATGCCTTCTACCTTCAATGGCTTATCTCGTCGATGCATTCATTCCTTATTCTGCGTCTGCTCTCGCTGCTAATACTGTGCTGCGGTCGATTGGGGGCGCATTACTCCCCTTGGCAGGATCAAGTATGTATCAGGCGCTGAGCTTTGGGTGGGGAAACTCACTGCTCGCATTTCTTTCGCTTGCTATGATTCCTATATCGGTTTTAATGTATAAATATGGTGAAACTATTCGCGTTCGATATCCCGTCAATTTAGAGTGATATGCGTCTCGAGTTGGAGGCTGGATATGTCGGCAACTGTGGATGTAATACTATCAGCGTATGTTAGTTAATTTTAGTAAATGGAGTGGGGCTATCGTCAATATTTTTCACTTTACCCATAGTTCAAGCTCCTGCTTCAGCTTCATCAGTCTTTTCGCTCACGAAGCTGATACCTTGTTGATATCGTAAGACAAGGTTAGCGTGCCGTGGCGGGTAGAGTTAGGGGCTCAAGTTAAGCCAAGACTTGGTCTAACTTAGAAAATCCTTGGTTTGCCTGAATCCTGCCTTAAATCTCCTCTCGCACCAACTACAGTAAAACCTGTTTATAACAATACATGTTTTTAACGATAACTTGTTGCCCAACGATATTTTTCCGTGCGACAGCTGATTTTCCCATAAGGCTGCAACTTGGATACACCGATAACCTGGGCCTAACGATATGTATTTTGTTGACGGCGCTATCGTTATAAACAGGTTGTACTGTATTAGTACTATTCAATATTGTATTTAATTTTCTTCTCTTTCATTTCAGGTGAGTATCATAGATATTGCTTCAACATACTATGATAGTAGATAGTATGAGGTATCATAGTATACTAGTATACAAAATTTTTTTTTTACCTCAGTTTCCCTTTCCCCAGGCTACATATAAGCACGAATTCTGCCGCCGCTAGTCCTAATCGGAAGCAGCGAAAAGGAATGGTGACTGCCCACGGCGATAATTAAGTTAAGTAAGCGGCTTTATCCGTCTATCAAGTCCATTTTAACCTACCCCAAGTAAACTCAACTTTACTCATGTGACTTGACTTGGAATAACCCTGACTAGAATACGATTCCCCAATGCGTCCTAACCACTTTTGGCTTACCCTCATTATTTCAGTGGCTGCCCTAAAAAACAGTGCGCTTAATAATAACCGAAGTGAACAAGGTAAGCATTCCCGCATTAGTTAGTTCTTATTTGTAGGTGCTGCTCCCGCTTGTACCAGGCGTTCTGATAACCTAAACTTAACCATCCATTGCGTGTCCCAAAAAGTGTGGCTAAAATAAACACTAACCGTAGTTAGTAGCTGCATGTTCGAACGTGCCCTACTCTGGGGAAGGCTCGGTACGATAGAGGGCTTATCTCAGCAACGGCAATCGATCGACTAAGAGGCTAGTGGCTACACCAATATCCGCCAAGGTATAGTTCGTGGCTTACTATTTTCAGGCCGCGATTGGAGCCTCCCGGTAATACATTTGATTTGCTGAACATTAGCTTTCTATCCCTTCCACCGGGAACACCTCATTGAATGCGATTCCCCAGACAGTATATGGGCCGGCGGTTACTGGGAGCTATGGCCGTAGTTGTAATATTAGTAGGGCGGGCTAATGTGGAAGTAGGATGATCTAGGTTAATAAAATACGGAATCAAGTATCCAACGAGGGATAAGGGAACTTAACCGAGCGCAGGCAAGGATGCTATGCTACCTAATCGCGATTCCCAGGTCCGAAGTCTGTGACTCCACCAATTACTCAGCTCGGGAGCTAAACGCTAGCGTGAGCCTTGACACCAGGGAACGTCTGAGCGTGACTAGAATTCTATCTAGCCCAGCAACTTATATCATAGTTAATACATACTACATACATGTTGATCAGAATCAATCAAACTACTATACTATATTCTAATAGTTTGTACTATAAATAATCCAAGAATACAATTCGTATTGATTCATAACTATTAAAATAATTTGTTGGGTCGTAAACGTACCAAAAGAAGTTTGCGTTAGCTACTAAGTACGTATTTACAACATCAACACCAAAATCCCTTATCCTTCGAACCCACCCCCCATAATCCAGAACGATATCAAGATGGCACTCCCTATCCCGGAAAAACAACGCGCCATTATTGATGAGAGCAAATGGGGAAAGGCCCTCGATATCACAGATCAAGACAAGCTCGACGACAAGACTGTAACTGGATACATCTTATTCAAGACACTGTGGTACGCAGAAGAGGAATATGATGGTCTCCAGTTGTGGGAAGAGTTCCAAGAAGACTTCCAAGGTTGGACAAGTGATATATTTGATCGTGGAAATGATGTAATCGTGAAGAAGTTTCGGAATCAACTACAAGAATACGGCGTCTTTGTCCCGAAGGAAGGTGCACGCATCACAGAAGCTTTAGCCAATCTTCTCCATGAAAAAGAATATCATGAATGGACGGATGATGAAGTTGAGAAGCAGCTAAAGATTTCGAAAAG
>JAHQZX020001804.1:0-49098 GCA_019804575.2 Pseudotulostoma volvatum | reverse complement strand
GACAAGGGAAAGCGGGATGCAAACATATCAACACACAGTGCGAGTAGTCCGGGAGCACAGTGCGAATAGTAATTCTCCTTTTTTAAATCACTACTTCTATCCTGGTATAAGCGGTACTAAATATCACATGACATGCAATCACGCTAAGACTTGTTTGTTTACAGCACCACTTCCCTTTGACGACAAATTTCGTTGTCGCCGTGGTCTCCCATCTCTATGAGGCGATTCTGACTAATTTTTAAAAATAGGGTTCCATCTTTCATCAGTATCTGACGTATTAGGCGATGAATTGCGCCCCCTGCGGGCCGGTTGCGCTTGGCCAACCGACGGTGGACTCTCTACCGCATGCTTCTTACCTACATGCCGGACGGGTGTAGTAGGCGCTATTTCTGCATAGTTATAAGGACAGAGGCAATATGGAGAAGCAAACTACACATGCCTGCGTTCCGGAAAGTCGCCCGAGCTGAGACTAGGTGACACTCGTCAATAGCAACAAGTCCGATCCGGTCTCGGAAGTCAATGTCATGGACTAACCCAGGAACCAGACCATCGCAACTTGCTCGGGTGATGTTACTATATGCGGATATTTTCCTTGCTGAACCTTGAGGGCTAAGTTTACATGCCTTTTCTTGAGACACCAGACACCAGACAGGCACTCGTGCCGGAAACATTGTATTTATTTATCTCTTCAGCCTGCTCTTCACCTAGCTTGGACAATGGAGCTAACTGAATGGTAATTTCCCTAGTTAAGATTGAGTATGCATGAAGTCATAAAATATGATACTCTTTCCAAAGCCTGTCTTAGCGATCAGCAAAGTATCTCCTAACCCGAATTAACCGTTGAAGACTCCGAATCTGCCGCTTCCTTCGCGCATAATAATTCGCATACAGGTTAAGAGCACATCTTTCTGTCGCGTAACGCCATCAACTGAACTGGCCAGAGTAATCACACGCCGAAAATAATTAGGATCAATATCTCCCGACAAAGGATCAGAAATAAGCCTCATGAGCTCATCTATACTTGCATTACCGACATCAACGCTCTCCATATTGGGCATACTCGACTCCGTACCTGAGACTTGCTGTTCGGCATGAATACTCCAGTTCTCGCGTCTTATAGCCCACCTTGTGAAGGCCGATTTTCTGGTTCCAGGCATAGTATAGGTCAGGGCTGGAATCTAACGTTAGTCGTTGGTTCTATATGTCGGGTTTAATGGGCGAGCCGATTTGTACGGGAAATTTTAGTTTTAGTCATAACTCTCGCTATCTTCGTTGTAGCTACCTTCGTTCTGCGCATTTGACTCCAGGGCTTGAACGCCCTTTTAGATCATAGTATTCATCTAGCCAATGCAAAATTTACCCCATTCAACTTACCGCGTTATCCTCCACAATCGGTTTATTTTTTTACCCAGGCTCCGTGGCTTATTGAGCTGTTACTCCGAAAATTTGCTGAAATCTGACAGAAGGTGCCAAGGGTGGGCTATACCTCTTTGGGGACTGGACTAGGGCATAGTGTTATACCCTTTCGCAAATTAGGGTCGGGGCTAGCGAGCTAGCGTCCATGTAAGGTTCTACAAGATACATTCATTTGTATGGTCTCATTTGGACCCCCCTCCTAAGTCATGTACTTAACAGGAAAACAGAAATATTTTCTACGTTCCGTAGCTTTCAAGAATCAAGAGACTATTAAGTTTGCCATTTTTCCTTAATATTTTTAGTTGCCTACATTATTTCTCTTCCAAGCTTTCCTCAGAACATCTCAGGAAGCAACTACAGCTAAGGCTGTGAGGCGTGTTACAGTACCTTAGAGATAACTATTGGACCGCTGAAAAGATAATAGAGCAAGCTATACAAGCTGCAGTGCGTTTCCAGGTTGTTAGGCGCTATTCACATTTGACAATGCGTCTAGTCATAACGCCTTTTCAGGTGATGCATTATTTGTGTGGAATATGAATCTTAGACCCGGCGCAAACAGTCCATCTTGAGAGATAGGTTTGACTTTATCCATGGCGTGCGGCAGTCGATGGCCTTCCCGGAATCGCATCCCGATCCGAAACTTCGTGGGCAGCCAAAGGGGATTAAGCATCTTCATAGAATGTGGGCTGTGGAAATCCGGTCTTCAGCTTAAATGTAAAGGGAAAGATAGGTGCTCGCAGCAAGGTAACTGCTGCGCGACGACAATCCTAGCCGCTCAATTGGACTTTCAACAACAGAAAGGTCAGCTTCGGGGATCGATTGAAGCCCGTGGGCATGAGGTAATCTTTTACCCTAAGTTCCATTGCGGGCTCAATTTTGTCGAGCGAGTATGGTGTCACTCAAAACATCACTGTCGTGAGAACTGCGAGTACGACATCATTTCTAGTCTGCGCGGGACAGTTCCGGAATCATTTGCCCGGATTCCTACGGCAACATTCCTTCCACCGTCGAGCTATCATGGGTTATTACATGGAAGGTCATAAGTATGGTACGAAAGAATTCACGGATAGAGTATATAGAGGCCACTGGGGGATTAGTGACAAGTCAAAGTGGTTGGAGTAACCCCTCATCTGGGAAATTTTGATGATTTACCGTGATTTATTGACACGTGACCCATATTACACGTGTGATTTACGGGGTGTCACCCAGTCTGGTATTACAGGAACTACTACCGGATGGAAAAGAAGAGAGGACACCAGAATATTCCATCAATGTCAAGTTAGTGAAATATGCCAATAAATCAGGCACCAAAGTGGGAATATAAATATCCCCTTGTTTCTTTGTAAATAGAACAGATCAGAAAATACACTTAATTAGCACAGAAACAGTCATTCATTCTCATCTTTACTGTAACGGAAATTATTGTTCAATAACGGGAACGGGGTGGGAAATTGGCGGGCATTCCATACCAAAAATGTTCCAACTTCGACCCGCCATTGATCCGCCTGAACGCTTAAACTTACAGAAAAGCGGCCTATTTCCGAATAGTATATCCATTAAATGATAAGAAAAATAGCCCTGTATATAGGATATCGAATGTTATGGTTGGTTGATGGCTGGAGGTTGATCTTGCTCCGGTTCAAGGCTTCCACATCATAGCAAAAATCGGTGAAACTCTTGGCACAGAAAACACCAAAAAAGGTAACCCGCCTAAATCCGCTAGTGCTGTTTATATCTCCTTAACCGGCCCATATTTTAAAGTTGTTTCGAGATTCGTCTAGACATCAACAAGGTAGGTTGGCATCTCTATCAGGCTGCCTAACACATCAATAGGTACCGCGTTGCTTTGAGCAGTTAAGGGACTTCTACCAAAACCCCCACAATACTTATTTTTCCTTCCAAAATCGGCGTCGGGGTGTTATAATACGTAATCTCAATATATTTGAGAAAGAAGTCTATTCTAACATTGCTATTATAGATCGTGTTTCATTCTAACTGTATATGATGAAATCCTCGACCAGAAACCCAAATGATCATTCTCTGCCTCCTAATAGTCACGCACGGGCGTATGGTGCTCCACCCTTACCTGGTTGGTTATTCTGTCTACATTAGAAGCTTATCTGATCTTAAGCAAGCTCTTCATGATATTTTATGAGGCCTCGGTTTCCTTCATGGCCTAGGATACGTGCACTGCGATGTCCGGTGGCCCAATGTCATTGGGGATGAGAGCGGCGTGCATCATTTAGTAGGTCTTCAGCATTCTGGCCACTGCCTTACTAGTAAGAAATAGGTCTAATACGGGTACGTAAGCCAGGGTCTCAAGGGATTCGATTGGGGTGGCCCGAAAACCCCCAGTCACTATGCGCAAGCATTTGTTTTGGATTTTCTGTAGCTTGCGTGTTAGGGCTGGACCATGTCCCGTCCTGGCGTCAGGTTATACCCTCAAACCCTGGCCTAATTTAGATGGAGCTTTCCCCATAGTACCTAACGTGAAGATGCCATATAGTATGGCAGTGGAATTTGAGCGCCTTTGGGTCGATAATTATGATGCAGGGGACTTCAATAAGGCCGAAAGGAGTCGCAGCATCAATGGATTACGATCAAGAATTGAATGGAATGTCATTCTAGAGAATAGGTTATGTTGGTGCTGGTTGGTGATCCAGGATCACCATCCACCGAACAAGCCTCCTGAAACTTTCTCATGCCTTCAGTTCCATCAGGTTACCCGCTGCTATATATATATTTAGGTAGTTTGTGAAGGTCGGGGTTAAGATTCGCCGTTATATTGGCTGCTCTAAGGCTTAGGTACGTCAGCTACTAGATGGCGAAGCGGAATTCCAATGTGCGTGTGTTCTCTAATCGACGGGCTTCCTATCACTACAAGATCTGAACCTATCTTTACTACATACATACATACATACATGCATTATGAAGATCAATTCTTCCCCCAGAGTCCTATGTCCCATACCGGATATCGGAGTTGAGCCGAGATGTCTTGACGTCCATCGTGGGATCTGTCTCGACGGTATCGTATCCAACAGACCTTGGGGATGCCCCTTAAAGAGATGCAACGTTTAGTTGAGTCTCTAAAACATCCTTAATTTCACGCTTCCAGAGCTCGAGGTTAGAACGAACACAACCCCCTCCTCCCCTAGAGGGTTCTACCTTGTTATAACATCCCTTAGGTCTTCTATGTGTAATTCTTGATCTAAATGCTCGATTTCGTCCGTTAGACCACCTGATTAGGTTGCAGAATATCGCATGCCTCCGCCCTCGCCTTTTGGGAGATTCTATAAGCCCATTTTATAGCATTTGTTCCTACTGATAAGTCCAGTATTATCCTCTTTTTTTTGCCTTCAACCTCTTGCCACATGCAGCCAGTGCTTGTAAATGCTCATGTGCTTTAGCTCCGTGGACTCTCTTGTTGTCTCGTTTCTATTAGTGGTTCGCGATTGTACACCTAGTCGAAGAGGCAGCACCATCAGTAAATCCCTTCATGAAAATGGCTTCTTTTGCTGTCGAGCTAGGCATTCTACTAACCACTCTGCTTCAAACGGTCCTAGTTGAGGCTGTGACAGCATCCTGCTCGAGCATGTTGGCACGCTACATAACTGGATCTCCTAATAACTTCATAATAATACATCCCTATGAACTTTTCCTGAGATGTTTGCTTAATGGATAGCTAGTATATTTGCATATATTCGGAGGACATGGTAGAATGGCAGGGCAGCAGAAAAACAGTGTTTAAGCTAGGGATTAACTATACCAATATCGGGTTCTTATGGTAAGCCGGTGCAATGGCTTTCATCATTTACCTGTGCGCGTCAGGCCCTTCAACCATACCAAAGTTGAATGGCTTTGACAGGGACTGAGCCTATTACACATTCACACTGAGCAGTGGAGTTTCCCATTTATCATATCATGTTTTCCAAGAATTTTCTCACTTTCGAGTGCATGCTCGGGAGTATGTATGATACAAATGTGGGCTAAGGTTAATCGAGGCATTTGGCTATGATACTAACTTCTTTCAGTGCTCCCGTTAGCCGATATACGATACACGGATGCACTTTGTGTAATTATACAAGGTTAGATACAACAGGCTTCACCCCGAAAGTAAAGTTAATGCATCTTGCTGGACTGGAAATAACTAGCCAAGATCGATTTGAATTATGAGTAATCATTGTTTTCAGTAATGTGGCCGACGCGCCCAATATGCGATGTAAAAACCACCATTCCAAGAAAGACGAGTATCAGGCATGCAGCTCTACAGGATTTTATATCCTTTCCACAAAACTCCCCACCCAAGAGGCGTGAGAACCCCAAGAAGCGCGGCACCAAATGACATCTCCAACACACACCACAGCCATAGGGTCCCAACAGCGGGTGCGCTCTTCATCACTGCATAATAAGGGGACTCATTTGTGATCACCATTAAGCAGCTCCCAAAGTATATTGCCGGTGGAAGGAAGAAGATGGTTCGCCATGAAGGCATCAGGTAACCCAATCTACCGCGCCTTGATGGATCTTCCTTAGTCTGGATTCTCGGCTTCGATCTTCCAGAGAAGGAAATAACATGTCCGTGAGCAAAATGAATCATGCATGTCAGAACAGGCAATGCCAGGAACACGGATTCGCGAGCTAGCCGTAGGACCGGGATGTTTTGTGCATATTGGTGTGCGGCGAGGTAGGCGAGGGTGAAATGAACAGTGGACAAAGGAAACGAGAGAAAGATCGTATCAATCAATGGTGGCAACGGGGTTTCGGGTTGGGATGCATGTTCCAAAGACTGCCTTTGGGGGTCAAAACGTGACACTTCTCCGGATGGGGAAATCTGGAGGAATTGTGTCTCGGTTGGTTCGGATGTCAGAGTTGATGTTGCCGCCGCGGACACCCCTTTTTCGCCAACCACGGCGAGGAGCTCCTTTTGCTTGCCTGCAGCGATTTCGATAAGGGTCTTGCCCTTTTGCTTGTTCTTGGTCCCATCGGCAACGGGAGGACGGGAGAGCGGGATAGACGAGGCGTTAAAAGAGCCATGACTGCTGGACGGTGATGCTCTCGCAGCAGTCGCTGCTCGGCGTTTTTTTCGATTTCCAGGTGTTTCCATAGAAATTAAGGTGAAGAAGGGGAGGTTGGAGGTATGATATGATATGTAAGATATTAGTAACTATAATATGTGTACCTATATGACATTGTACCGAATGTCCATATGTCCGCTAAACCTAATCGGGATGAGCCTGACCAGTCCATTTCAATGATATGTCGGCAACTTCAAGATAGATAGATATAGCTTAAAAAGCGGTTATTTAGCTAATATGACGGTATGGAATAAGGTGGCATCACCTGCGATGAGAAGGAATGCCACAGCAGTACATACAACGATACTGAATCTATTGCCTTCTGCGACTCACGGTCCCTTTGGTACAGCACCAAAACACACAGACTTTTAAAATCTAAGGGAAGTCGTTGTTTCATGCAACGCAGACAGAGGAAATACAGACGGATTCTTCAGAAATTGAGATCAATTCAAATAACCGAAAATCACTGCACTATCTGACACATGTCGGCTGTATTTCAGGTGCAATGTAATGTATGCATGCCTCAGTTCTCCCGGGTTCAGATCCTCGACATGCGGATACCAAAAACTCACTTGTTGAAATGTGAAGATATAAGCGGGCCAAGCCAGTTGGGCAGGATTTCGAGTTAGATGTCACCGGATTGCCAAAATCACTATCGGATAAAGTTGGTGTGTGGCTTAAATCAGATCCTAGGGCTACATGGCATTAATACCCTTCTACAAGATCACTTTTATTTGACAGACTTGTTCAAGATAATCACTACCTGTGATAGAGCCGATTTGCAATCCTCTTCGACTTTTCTTGCTGAGAAGGTAGTGGGACTTACGTTAATCCGCAGCCCTCTATCGGATTATACCGGTATCAAAAGTACAGTGAAAGCAAAAGATGGAGAGCCTAGGAGAATACGGTACATATATCCACTATGCGCCTTTTCAAAAAATATGGCTAGCCATCCATGACCGAGTTGCAAGCAAGCAGCCCACACGCCAAACGCTGCTCGCCGTTCTTACAAAGATCACCAACTCCCTAGGAGTCAGGCCAGACACATTTCTGGTCACATGCCAAAGACCCCCCAAAAGCGCAGGGATTATGACATGCTGGTCGAGTGGGCGATCAATGCTATCTGAAACTGGTAATCTTTTACGGGCCTGGGGTGGGCGACTAAGAGAGCACCATTGATATTCCAAATGGAGAAATAAACGGATAAAAGCGGCTTGCAAGAGTTAAGGAGGCTGCAGCAATGCAGCAACAGGTTTTGAGAGAGAATGGCATAAACTTAAGCCTTTCTAGTGTTGTCTCACTCCACGAGGCATCTGACGGAGCAATATGGAATGCTAACTGGATCGAAGAGGAAGACAAGGGGGATAAGAAGTTGTAAGTTCAGATAGATGGATCACTGTATGTATGATTTTGCCTAGAAGGTTTTTGTTTGGAGAAGCGTGTTCTATTTTCCTTGTTATCAAGTCATATACGTCAGATCAGAAGGTCTTACGAGTATCCGAAGATGGAATCTGCTGTTACTCGATCATCTATACCGAGAAAATCATGCAACTGTAGCTTGCACTCATCTTAGAATATGCTGGTAGGTAAGGTCTTAACGTTGAAATTGTCAGCGTTCCATCGGAACTGCATTAGTGCTCTGGGACCGAAGGGACTCATGGGCCCCTGTTTAACCAAGAACGGTAAATTGGTCTATATATGGAAATATTGGACTAAGGAAGTTTATCGTTAGGACTACTATAGTATGAGTCATATATTCTCTTCTTTTATGTATTTTAAGATCAAGCATGTTGTATATAGCCAGGACAGCCGTGTGGTTAAAGTCCAATCTAATACCTTACTGAGAGAGTCTTATCTTCATTTATGATTCAGGGACCTGTCCGCTGACAGAGATCATAGGAACTATGTATAATATCAAAGACTGTGATTCCAGATAGCAAGAAATGTCTTGGGGAGCTAGGGGGGGGTTGCTTTCACAGGAGCCATGATTAGGTCGATTATTAAAATACACTGCCTGTTCGGGAACATCTTAGTGGGTTCTCAAGGAGCAAGTAGACCCTACCTAGGTTAGGTAGTGTATTTTCAGGGCAAAAGATTACGGCTTCTTTGAAAGTTCATAGCTAGATGTCGGTATTTGCCGGCTATCATGTAGAGATCATTCAACTGAACGTGGATCATTCTGGACATGGTTAAATCTAGGAAAGGGCTGTCTGTGACTCCATCCGTATGCTAACATTCAAGTTTGGTTCTTCCGACTGATTTCAAGGACCTCCAAATAGGCCACGCTTCTCCATTTCAGTGCCCCCCGGATGCATATGTCACCTGGACTCCTAGCGGTCAAAACCGAAGGGAGGAACCTATGTCATACTGTGGTAGATCATCTAGAAGGCTTAGAGTAAACTTTTCATTAAGATTTTGCTGTTGATGCAATCCCCGCTACGGTTTGCTGCCGAGTGTGAGGTTGCTGGCCCAACTTTGCCCTGATATTTCTGCCGTTCTTCACCATCCGCATGGCCACCCTTCAATATATATATATCAGCACATCCCTGATCAAACCTCTCTCCTTTCTCTTTCCTTTTCATAGCTAGGATCCCTCGTGAATAGCTCCTTTTACTATCCATCTCTTCTTATCCAATAGATTAGTAATAGTAGAAGCGAGCACCGTCACACTAAGATGTGCAAGCTCCAAAGAGTTGCAAGGTAGTCATGCATAGAGTTCTTGGTCTTCTAGTAATCTTTTATCTTCTAGGACTTTGATATCGGGCAAGGTAGATTTAAGCACGCTTTGTACTTGTCATCAGCCCAGGAAATCACTTCTAGAAACTCTTGGCCTGAAGTATCTTTAATTATATACCTTTGGTAATGTAGTAATGGATAATAAATTCTGTCGAGACAAATGAATCGGCGTGGCTCGAGTCGAAGGGTTCATTGCGACCAGCGGCTGTTGAGTCGTCTTCGAACGGAAAGGTTGTGATTCACTAGTAGTAAATGTAAGGATGCCAATTAGACAATTTCAAGCATTGCTAGTCATACATAAGAACAAGGATGCTGACGAGAGAAGGCTGCATCGTTTGAGCGAAAAAAGAGAAAAAAATCAGCTTCTATCCTGAGTTAGAGCAACAAGATTTTTGGTGATTATGAAAGATTCACAAGCGGAGCCGACGTGAAGAGTTTATATAGATGAGACTGAGATGAAATATACATGGACTGTTTTTGGTAGCGTGAAATAAAAATATAACAATGATATTAATGTACTCAATTAGAACTATCGGTCAATAATTGTCATAAGGTAATTCAAAGGAGTAAATGGGAATTAAGGTTAAATTGTATAGAATACATACTTGGTAGACCGTAGCGGCTGGGCTCTTTTGAATCTTCCGGCTGTATAGGTTGTAAATGAAAAAAAGGCTTCATCCGAGCTGATTATAAGCGTTAGCCATCTCGATGTCAAGGGTTGTCGGGATCCTGCGGAGAGAGCCTGGGTGCTGTTTCGCGTGGGAGTAATCGATTATTGTAATCTTTTGGCGGTTTAGACTCAACTGTCTGGTGGTTAAACTAGGATCCGTGGAAGTAAAAGCTACTCGATCAAAGGCTGAATCAACATTACGAGTAGAATTTTTGGTTCATATCAATGCCGTAGGAGCAACTGGTCCGCGACGCCTACAGATTGGGGGACCAAATCTTACATATATCTATCTATCCGCAGTTTGCCAAGTACAAATTCTTATCCAATGCTCCGGAAAGCCTCTATAGACCGCTGGAGGTTTCCGGTCCTTCTTTTGACGCTCAACAACTCGTATGATAATCCATGGTGTGATGCATAGTATTCCCCTCCTCATCGGATGCTGTTTCCCGCGGAACAGAAGTTTCTCTAGATTATCAGTTTCAAAATGGCTTGCACAATGGGATTGCTAATAATTCATCTTGTTCGACGAGTTGTCGATAGATCGATGGCTTTTATTTATTCCTTTTGCCCTACAACACCACCGCGAGGAGAACTAGAGGTCGCGATGTATGGACGAACGGACATCCCTCTTTGGAACATTTCAGGAAAACCGATATCTTTCTTTCCAGCATCAACTCTTCTTTTCCCCGTTATTTTCCCTTCCCGGCATGTCATTTCATACTATTCATACTACTAGTACTTTGTTACTATCATCATTCCTGCCGAGTATGCTTGACGGCTCGGTTCGGGAACACCCCTTTACTAGCTCATGCCGATGTCCCAAAGAAGAGCTTACTTTGGCCAACCAATTCACTGTATGTTCGTTACTATGCAGGATGTGAAGTCACCAACTATGCTACGAGTATTTGGTGTCGCAACTGTTCTATTCTATATCATCTTCCTCTACCTACGGGTTGTCAGGATTACGGAACTTACTGTGTAGCTGTGCGGCCGGCCCGGATTAACAGTCAAATCGAAAGGGAGTTTGTTCTACCTTTACCATTATAGTGCCAGTATTTTGTTTGGTAGAAATTCTGATTGTTATGATTGTTACTATAGTGATTTTCCGGGTGGCTGCTTGTGGTGCTAATCCAAAACTTCAGTTAAGTAAAAGATGTGGATAATAAAACGACTGACTGGGATGGAATGAAGCTGATATGTAAGCCAAGCCAAGCCAAGCCTGACACTCTTTTCTTCCTTCTTGTGATTATTCAGAAGGATGCAGGTTTGATCTACCCCTTTCTCTGAACAAGCTTAATTGGGTTGAGATCTTCTCTCTAGAGCTACCTCCTTGCTCTCAACAGTCTATATAATACGCTCCCCAAATCAATTTCTACCGCACTAATTCATTTCCTGTCATTATTCATATTTCATTCATTCCTTTCCCAGATCTTTCGTCTATTAATTTCTTCTCTATCTACCTGTGGCAGTATATACCTAAATTATTATGCACCATTCATTCCTCCAGCCAGCTTCGTGGACAGTTATGGTATATATTTCATGTCGTGAATTCCTTAAGCCAGGTCAACTGATCTATCCCATTTCAGGCTGAAGCAGGCGCCACCGAGCTGCACCTTCTTCAGTCAGTGGATAGATAGATAAATAGATAGATCATATTCAGTACGACTTCTAGACCGCTCTTACTTATGTAAAGCTTAATGCTCTACATTCCGACCTGCTGCTTCACATATCTCATCGCGGTCCACGGACACCTACGCAGATTCCTGTGAGTAACCTACCTCCTATGCCTATACCCTGCTTTATGCTTTCCTTGAGGTTGCAAGACACAGGTATATCATGCTGATGGGGTACCAAAATCGAAAGCATCTGTTTGATCCCCTAGCTAGTATATATTTATATGACCCATTTTGCCTGAGAGCATCACATCAGAAAGGAGCACGGAATGGCGGGGACCCGAGTTTCTGCTTTAGAGAAGTCTGTCGATGCATTGCGGTTCATCTGTGGGGTCCATGCGAATAAAATTGCTACCCTTGAGAAACAATTGAGTGACCATCCAATTCGTCACAGAGACGGGTACCCACATCTCAGTCCTGGTGGTACAGACACCACCGGACGAGAAGCGGAAAGACACAGGGGACCGCCCTCCAGACATGACTTTGAGAAGAGGATTCAACATTATATCACCCTCTCAAAGACCCCTGGTCTGGCGCCTTCGGGTAAAGCCCAGAATTTCATCCCTATCAATTCGATGCTCTGTGAATGCGATTCAGGTGGTGAAGTCTCCGTGTCGCCAAGTCCACTGTCTCAAACCCGTCACTTGTCTAAAGAGCCCCCAAATTTCGATACGGATATTAAAGCCTCTTTGAAGGACGGTGGAGATCGACTTTCATTGTGTCTAGTAGGTCCATAGAAACTACATAAATGTATTCCCATACCATGTTCTCATCACATTATTCTGGATTTTTAGGTCTCGTTATCTTCCCGTCAGGAGTCAAACCAATTCAACTCCCAAAGCTCAATGGGAGCCAACCAAGAATATCAGCAAACTGCAAGGGCATGCATATGGGATGGCAGAATTTCATGGGCCATAGGGCGTCTATTCCTCTCCCAGGAAGAGGAAATCGATGCGTTTTTACACGGAAAGCGAACTAACATGATACCGGCTTATAAATCTATTTCGGATCTATGGCTCTTTCAGTATGGATTGCGATATATCCCCGGTATTAACGACGTTGATATCTTTCGGACGGTCAGAATCGAGAATTTACCCCTGGATGTTCGCATGGATCTAGTCCTAGAGAAAATCTGTGGCGGGCCAATTTTCTCAGTCCAGCTTCTCAACACAAGGGATATAACCAACTATCACACTGCAATCGTGGTTTTCATTCGGCAACGCCATGCAGAATCCTTTAGCCTGTATGCCATGGAAAGAGGGGTATTTGTCAATGGGAGGAGGGCAAGAATCGCTATTTTGGGCACTCCGACGTACCCTATGCCTGCTAGAATGGAGCATCTGATCTGCAAAGAGGGCTACACACGGTGTGTTGCTGTTAATGGCCTCAACCACGCCCTGACTTGTGATCTCTCTTCTCTCTTACAGGAGTCCGTCTGCCACGACTATATCGAATGCGCCGTGCAGGATACTTCCGCGACGCAACTCTGCATCCGCTTTCATTCGATCAAAATGGCAGCGATGGCGTTTGAGCTTCTCCTGGATGATCCCCGCTTTGGTCCTCGCAAGGTTCAGTTTGCCCCTGATCCTTGCTCTAGGCCTGCTGTTTGACAGCCAAAGCGCGGCGTTAGGCGGTGATTACTGGTAACTTAGCTACTGGAGCCTTATATTCATATTTTATTTTTCCGTGGTGATTTAAATGTACCAATTCAGCCCTGGTCAATGACCTGGTAGGGGCATTGAATGTCATTTGAAGTCAGCGGTAGTCATACTTTTACCGTGTCAACTTGTTAATGATATATATGATATAATGGCTCTCCTAGAACCATATAACTGGGCCGATCGCAGGCGCTCCTTTCATGCATCATGCATAATGATGTATCTCGTATATGGATCGCTACCAGGTGTCTCTTTATAATCGTTATATATCTGCCACCGAGATGTCCCAGTGTTGGCGCCATAACAAGTTTAGAGGATTCTGCTGTTCAATTAAGGACACTTAAATAGGCCTCTAGAGGGCGGCCGTACATATCATAAACCATGGGCTGCAGGATACCGTATAGGTCTCCCCAGGAGCTTTTATGGATTTGGTGGTGATATTTCCTGATAAGATGTAAGCCACGAGAACACGTAGACTTATATAGCTCATGTACCTTGATGTTCTACATGTATTTTGTCGACCGTCAGCTGTAACGAGCCGACTGTGCTTTCGTTGGAGTAGATTCTGTCGACCACGCTCCTATTGTCGAGGCATAACCACAGGTTTGTGCCAACCTTGGGGCGCGTAGTTCACTGCTGCTTTAACGACCTCCAGGGCCGCCTCCGCTTCTGCATCCACGACCTCGATCCACTTCCTGCTTTGTTTCTCGAGCCGTCTGAGTATGCCCAGACTTCCGAGCGCGGGGCTAACAGCCTCCGCTCTGCATGCTCTCTGGCTTCTGCTTCCTTGCCGAGTTGGTTTATCAGGAGGCCGCAGGGGCCAAGGCCCAGTGTATCTATGGCACTGTGTACCTATCTAAAGGCACTGTACTAGCTAGGGTTGGCCACCAGGCCTAGGCAGATATACCCTTCTAGGTATTATTATTAGGGTATCATGCTATACTACCTTTTTGCACATTCGAGCCAGCTAGTGTCTGCGCTACTGATAAGTTGAAACAACTAAACCCGACGGAACCCATCGTCCATTTTTCATAATTTAATAACCAGTTATAAATAGTTTGTATTATTGTCCTAAATCGTTGCTATGATAGGAAGTAGAAACTGGAGCTATCTGTCGAAGCGTTGTTCAATAATAAAACAGCGGGATAATGTAGGTTTGTTAATATCAAGTGTGCTACTCTTGACGGTTATTCTGGTAGGTACTCAGTGTACATAAACCGTAATATAGCGTAGGGGGTTCGAAATCGACGTCTTGTTAGAAATCATGTAGAATCTTGATGATCTTCTTGTTCTTGTGTTCGGGTTGGGTGGAAGTATTACCCCTCATCTAGATCACATGTTCAAATACACTAATCACTTCCAGATGCTTAGTAGTAACTTAGAATAGAAAGGTTGTATGTATCTGCCAATCGGCACTGATTAACGCCACAATTCATGGAGGGTCCAGGCGAACCCTAAATACATAAATAAGGACTTCTATCTAACCAAGTGATAGGGAGCTCTTACAACAATAGCAGCGCGCTATTTCGACTATCCTAGCACAAGGAGAAGAGGAGGAAAAAAGAGGAAACGGCGAAGCCTTGTGGGGCTAGTGCACCTATATATATATATATATATATATATATATGTACATACCGTGGGCCATGTGATATCTACATCCCTAAAGAAAGAAAGGACATCATGGGCAGTCAGGCCTAGTTCCACTACGGCTCCAGCACACACTGGGCTACACTGGAGACTCCTGGAAGCTCGCCAAATACATGCCTGACTACCGACTTTTTAGCCAAAGTTGCTAGTTGATCATGTAAGTTTGTCCGAACCTTGCAGTCTTGGGTGTCTCTATAACAGAACCAAAAAGCATTTAGAGTAATACATATATATTTATAGATCTGGGGACCTTCTTTCTTGCTGATAGTAGTGAAAGCCGATCGATCTATTCATTTACCTTTGATCAGTTTCTCCTAATAAGGGTTCGGCTGGACTTTTCATTCTAGTAAAAGAAAAGTAAATTATCCTATATCACTGCCACATTGGAACATCTAAAAAGACTGGATATATGTCGATGCAGTGTTTACACGGTAGCGACTGAAGCTCATCTTTTCTTTCTATGTCGATAGACAACACATTCAGCATGCTTTTATTGCTGCTTTCAATCATCCCAGTGGTCCTTGCCATTGATAATTCGACCACTCCCACGGCTAGTACCAGTGAGGTGCGTCAAACTTGCCAATATGCGTATATGACGTCTGTATACTACTGACTTTTCGGATGCCAGCGATCACCATGCGATGATACGCCTCCCCAGACACCTTTCCAGACTTCCAGCTCCACAGAAATCTCTCAGTCCACAGGGACGCCGTCATCCTCATCCACCCTTAGTACAGTACTGCCAAGCATTTTCACCACAAGCAATTCGATTTGTATTTATATGAGCCCTGAAGCTGAACCATCATGTACTCCAATCGCCACTCCAATCGCCACTCCAACGCCTAACCCTGGTGGAACAAATGTGGTATGTTTTCCAAACCACAAGTATGGTAAACTGTCGGGTTAATATTGAATGTCGTTGCAGAACATCGTAGGGGATGGCTGTGTTCTTGTCAACAGCAGCCCACGGTGCAGCAAAACGGCTGGCGAGATCTCAAACATCTATCAAAGCACTTACAGTAACGCCCTCCTGGCTTGCGAGTTCTAACCTCTAACGAGAGATCTGAGCTAATCACGTTGGTGACATTAGATGTCATATCTGGGCAGTCTCAGATCAACGGTTCAGTACAGATTCTTGCTGGTTACAGCCCAGGAAATCTTTACGATGCTCAACAGACTCCAACCTGTGTACTATGGAACGCACTATTCCCAGTCAATTATGGGGATGTCTATTTCGATGTTCGTACCGGATGTCTGACTGATTCTGGGGGCCATACAATCTTCAATCAGTGTTGTTCTTCAGCTTCCAATGCCACCTTGACAATTAATCCATATCGGAACCCTCGACTTGCAGCCGACTGCGCAGTATTTAAAACGTCTAAAGATGTGGCCCCCTATTATTGGGGATATTGGATATATTCTGAGGGATGGATATCCGATGGGGGATTGGCGCTGCACACGCAGGTTAATAATGATTGCGGTGGGGCAAAGCAGTGGTCATTTAAAAATACATCTGTCCTTAAGACAGACGGTTCGTCGGCAAGGCTTGGGAAATTCACGCCTCAATATGTGGCGCAGTTTGACTTGCTCAATAACAGGAATGACGACTGTATCGAAAAAGCCATCACCGGCGCTGGAGGACCCCAGGGGGTTACATGTCGAAGCTGTATCAATAAAAAAAATGATTGCTAGAGTAACTGGCTTTAAATGAAGGTATCTAGAAGGAAAAGGGATTTAGCACACCGTTTATGAGATAGAACCACTCCGGTCAGGATGTATCCCTTCACTCATACCCTATCAATTGGTGGTGATATGCATTGGCGAGAGAGTATATAATATATATACTATAGTGACAAGTGGAACTCTTTGGTACGCTATTCCCAGACTGATTTCCATATTCTTGCTATGTATCATACAGATACCGACCGAATTTGGGCTCCTCTCGATCCCACAATAGTAAAAGCACTATTGCTGGCGTCATACGAGATTCAACAGGCCTTCACCGATTCCCGCTCATTAACAGAGGAAATACGATTTGAACGTCCTAGAGTCTTGCGTGCTACAAGTAGTATTATAAAGGAGAAGGATTCCCGTCACGCAATGCTAGACTTTTTATATATATTTACATATGATAAGAGCTTTGTAGAAGGGTCCTTGATTTGGATTGTATGTACCTACTAACAATAAAGGGCAAAAAAAGAAAAAGATTGTTCCTGGTAACTATACCTAATACTTACTTTGGATGACTTAAAATGGAGATCCCGGTTGATCGATGAATAGTTTAGTAGTAATTTACCTTTTGTTAACGATGACGATTTGCTTACCTACTCCGACTCTGCATACAGGTATCAATTCATTAATTATTCATGAACTCGCCGATCACGCCCAGAATGACCGTCAATATATATATATCCTCGATACATCGGTCAGGCTACTGCACCAGAAGAGCAAGCAACCTTGCCAAGACGCCTAGAGTGTATGGTTGCACTCCGATCGAGCCATCCTAGTGCTTCATTTTCCTCATGCCTTCACAGGTTCACACTACCTTCTCCATTTAATACCGCCTATAGCTGATGGCAAGGGTAGTCCTCACTCGAGCTCGCATCGATCGCGATCGCGGGCGTCGATATCTTCATCATGGCCTATAAATTAGCAGCAGAAATTTATCCACAATCCTGAAAACGATGAGAGTTCCAACATTCTTTCCATAGTATAATAGAGATCTAGAAGTCGTAACAAGGTTAGTCGGCTAGAGATCATAGGTTGAAGTTGAAGAAAGAACCAGGGCTGGGGTTGATTAGGCCCTCATATCATACTAGTGACTAACATTTTATGACATGTAGTCTTTGGATTCTAAGGCGACATATGTACCTTTGTCAGATGCCTAGTCAGATAGCAATATTAATAAGGGATCCGCCATACGCATACGCATGAACCTATAAGACACATCCGACATCTTGGCCATAATCACTCCTTTTCTGGCCGTTCCCTCCCGATGGGGTGTACATGTTCTAACAGTACCCGTCGTAATATCGATTCGGTGTTATGTCCATACCTACTAATGACAGAAATCCCGGGAACCAGAGGGTGATATAGAAGTGATAAGTACATTTTATTTGATTTTATTATTACGAAGTAATTGTGGGGGGTTGAATGTTATATTCAGCTATTTATTATGGTGACCGTTTTTTCGATTTGTGCTTCAAGAAAGTCGTGTTTTGACCACCCTGTTTCACCGCGAAGGTGTGGTAGAATATCTATCTCACTCACCATAATTATTGATGGTCTCCTAAACCCCAATAATAGGATAGGCAGGCGTGGGGGTCCCATCAAGTATGATGGAATGATGGCAAATGCACTTTCAGCTTATCTCAACCGGCTCAGACGCGCAGAGCTATTCATTCATTCATAGCATTCCGAGTGGATATAAGGCATCAATGCAATCATTGTGAGTAGAGATCGTAGGATTGCTCAGCTCTTGATAGTCTTCTGCATGGGGCTTTCTAGTTGAGGCATCGGTACTAGAATGCGATTGAAATGTAAAAAAGTCTGATCTTATCATTCTCGTAGACATACGTGCAATTCATCACCTGGTACGTCGGATACCCGATGAAAGAGCCCGACTCAATATTAAAAAATTGGACAGCAGAGAATGGGAGACCACGGCGAACGCGAAATTTGAGGTTTACTATAGTCTTGGCGTAATTTATCATGCGACAAACGCTTCGACTATTAATGGTACTAGCAATGCTGCATATGATAGGAGGTAGATACGTGGAATATGTGTGGCCTTAGGGCGTCGAAAACTTGTCACCGGAAAGCCGTTACATCTACAAAAATAAATCAATGGTGGACCTTGACGCAACGGACGGTTAAGATGGTCTATATAGAGACCGCTGAAGTGGTCGTTGAAATCCTTACAAAATCCGTGCGCTTTCCTCCTCAGCAATCTCACCGCTAGTCCGGTATCAGTTAGAAGGCCGAGAGATGGCATAATTAAACTCTTCTTCCAGCGCAAGCTTGAGTCCCGCCTTGTGATCATATGATGACTTTAAACTTACAGATTATACATGTGGTTCTTGGCGGGGCCAATCATAGGGACCAAAATCAGCCACTCCATATCCAGTTTGAGTTTAGCATACTTATATGATTATATAAGCATAACAGTCTCAGACTCTCAGATCTATGATATCATAGGATTTTTATCAACCCACCCCCTTTTTATGACTACTGTGCAGTGATAGTATCCTCGCCACGATGTGCCCAGCCGTGAAGGGAATAGGACGCCCTCCCAGCGGGTGGCCCCTTATCACTGCTCTCTTCAACTCTCTGGTAGCTCAGGGATCCTCGCGCTGGCTACTCACCCGGCAGCTCCGAAGCCACAACCCAGCGGACTTCGGTGGCGAGTTGAAAGGGATTGCGACATTCACTCCACTTCCTAGAGATGCTGCTGTCGGTGACTCCGAGAACGAGCCGTCGTCTAGTCTCAAGGACATTCTCTACAAAGAAGAGGGCGAGATGCCCATAGGCGGCGCCGCGCCGCCAGGTATGGAGGGGCTACGATGGTCAAAGAAATACATTTGGCGGCTCGATGATAGCAGATCTAGAACCCTACGAAAAGCTAACGACGAGGAAGAAGAAGAAGAAAATGAAGAAGGAAATGGGGGGCAGACGATAACGACTCACGGGATCAGTGTTTGGTTTGTCAAGGTGACGCCTGGGTTATCTGGAAAGAGCCCGACCGCGTGGGAGGAAGAGGAGGCAGATTATCTCTTTCACGAGTTTGAGTTCGAGGATGCGCACGATTCCTATTACAGTAACACCACGCCACATCAGATCAGGAGTAGATATCTGAAGGATAACAAAGAGAAGGATCCCTTCGTGACTGCGCCTACGCCGCCCCCTGTTTCGCTACTGCCTCCTAATTCCAGCATCAACAGGACTGATAGTCCAGCTCCCGGTATCGGTGATGGCAATATCATGGTCGTCACGGCTCGGGGAAACCATCTCTGTGTCAAGGACATGTACCGCACCGCATACTCGTTCCGCATCCGCGACGACACCGGAGAAATCCTGAGCTGGGCGAGTCGACATGTCGTCAAAGGCCCAAAAAAGGATCAAGATATTGTCAACTTTTATGAGCGGGATGGTACTCCTACCTATTAGTAGTCGGGTGAAGTGCTGAAAGGGAGGAATCTGGAAGCCAAACTTGAAGGTGGAGAATAGGTCAAAAGAAAGCAAAAGATTAATAAGTCGGATGGTTCCCGAATGAAGCCCCGGCGTCATCCATCACGGTCAAGTTAGGCTCCCTGTTTCCTAAAAAGCCGCCCCAGGTCAATTAATTCTTGATTCCGAAACTGATTATCATTGATATATCACTAGAGTAGAAATAGAATTGAGAACTCAATTTCATTCCTTTACCAGTAGTCCTATTACCGAAGTCCTGGATTAGTTCTACCAACGCCGTGTACGCTCCAGCAACAACAGCCGGAGGACTGTCAATTTATTGGCACATTTCAATCTTTGAGCTGGGCCTATGAGATAATCAAGCAACCAACGGAGAAATCACTAGGAACCCTGTGTATATCCGTCGATTCTTAACTACTCTGCTTTAGCAATCTCCAGAGTTCAAGTGGAAGTGTTCAGATATAATAAAACACATTCCAAACAAGCACAGATCACCTAGAATAGACGTTTCGAATTTGCTAAAGAAACAAGAAAAAAAAAAAAAAAGCCCAACAGCTATACACCCACTTATTTTTTATTTTTATCTTTTTTTTTTTTCTCCAAGACCGGCCGATACAGCCGAGAAGCAGATGTAGGTATCACTGACAGCGAGAAATGCGACATGATTAAACGCAATTAACTGGGTATGAAGCAGAGTACTCATAAATTCAAACGTCCGGGGATATTTGGATCTCCCAACTAATACCTACTTGTGGTATTATGTCGACTACAAAAGGTACCGCAGGCCCTTATGAAGGTTCTACCTGGTGGCCTCAACATATTATGTATGATGCGCCGTAAGAGTCTTGAGTTAGTGCTCTGGTAGTCAAACAAGATGTTTTGGATAATTCAACGTCTCTCAGAATCTCCCAGAACATCCTCAACTACTACTAGTAAGCAGTTACTATTCTATACCAGCGCCAGCAACGGCTAGAGGACCGACGATTATATCGCCATATCTCGATTCTTTAGCTGCCTATAATCAAGCAGCTAATTGAAAAAAAAAAAAAAAAAAAGAATGTAGTGATAATCATAATAATCGGAACGCCCACGACTATCCGGACTCGGAATCTCACCAGCGGTGTACATCCGATCAATTCTTACTACTCTTGCTCAAACAGTAGTCTGCAGCTTGGAAGAGATCGCTGATAAACTAATATAAAATAGATTCCGAGAAAGCATTAAACAGTAAATAATCAACAGCAATCATGACCTGATTGTTGATGTGTTCTCCAATCACACTCACACCAGGAAAGTCAGGCTTTATTACATCCACTGCAATTTTTGGCATTGCATGCACCATATTTTAGCAACAATTGGGTTGGCTCCCTCGGAATTTCAGTTCAACTGCATATGAGAGTGACGTTTCGTCCCCAATGGTCGTTCGCATTTGAGTCGGCGCCCATCTCCAGCAAGGCCTGGTTCTTTCTCTCATTCACTAATTCCTTTCTCTTCGCTCCATCCTTTACCAAGACCCGGGGTCGTTCCTGCTTCGGTTGCATGGAATAGTGGTGTTGTATAATTCCATCCATAAATGCTCGAGAATTATTTGGGTTATTATAATAGCTCACTCCATATGATCGTAATTCATGGAAAAGACAGACACTGCTTTCTTCGATTGCAAAGATGGACCCAAAACTTGGTGGTCTTGTGACCTCGAATGAATCAGAACAATTTGGCTTAACCTCATACCCATGGAGGAACATGCTGTCCGGGCAGATCAAGTTTGTGGCATTTAATTAAGGTGTTGTTGTCGTCTTCAGCGGAGGGGACGAATCATATCTAGGTGTCAAGGGCTGCTACAGCGCCCTCCGAAGCTCCAGGTAGTCAGTCGCCTACGGCCTACCTTGCAGGAAATGGTGATAGGATCGATAGAATAGAGGGCGAGTTCTTATAAGAGAGACCCCAGAACTAGGAATCCCTTACTTCCAACGACAAGATAAATTAGGATTCTTGGGTTTAACATGGACACACTGCCAATTCCATCGAGGTCGGCTCCGAACTGCAAAAACAAATAAAGATCCTACTTGTAGGTTAGCGTGAACCGGTCACCGTTAAAAATGATACAAGCCTGGGGGGTAAGGCAATTAGTTCTAGAGCGATTCTTTTGTCTAGATGGGTGTCACACTCTACGATATATCACGACTAGACTTGTTTGGCAAGGGCTCAGCAACACTAGAATAGTATAGTTAGTTATAGGGATTCGATTTCTTATGAACATTACTATATAGTATTTACTCTAGCTATATATGTCGCAGCTATCGCCCCTATATCTTTTCATATAAATCATTGGTGAGTGCTATTGTAAGGACATACAACTTATAGCATGTAGAGGAAGTCGGGCCTCATATCCCCAAGCGTTTCGATCTGCTCCGCAGTCAGGCCTTCGATCCAGATGTCCCTCTCACCGCGAAGGCGCCTCCGGTTTTCGATCCGCAGTAAGACGTGCTGCAGGATGGAGCCACCGCAAAGGAAGAGGGTGAGGAAAGCCAGCACCGTGCCGTGACCGGGGTAATATCGAGGGGCGTCAGGAGCACGGTAAATGTTGGAAGAAACTATACCCATCAGATTGCCGCTTCCGATCATGATTCCGAGAGTCACACCACGCTTGTAGACTCCTGCTTACATGTCAGCCTGCTGTTATGATTTCGATTCGAGGCTAGGCTTGCAAGGGCATTCAAAGAAAAGTAAAGAAGGGCGCGAAAAAACGGAACTAAGGGTGTGCTCACCCTCCACATTATTACTTATCCAGGAGACTGAGTTCGAGATACAAGGGTAGATACCGATGGCGCCTAGAAATATCCCTGCATAACGAGCACTAGAAGACTTTGCACCGATGAGCATGGAGAAGCCGACCATCCCTATAGCTGACACGCCGATGTTGAAGATCCCTCGCTGGCGGGTACGATCAGCAAGGTAACCCACCAGAATTGTCACGACCGCTGCACACAGGTACGGTGGAACAGTGAGGAGTTGGGCGTCGGTTGATGTGTAGCCTGCAACCAATTAGATCAATCGCCCATTAAAGCCTAGAGAAGCAGCAGGGCCATGAAGCTAGAAGGAGGGACTGGATCTCTACCCTAGGGACGTTTGATTAGCCATGTCGCTCCAATTAATTCAATAAGACAACCAAAGACAGCCTTACTAAGTCGTTGATAATGGTCGGAATGAAGAGTGAAAATCCATATAGGGGAACAAGACAACCAATGTAGATAATCGTCGCCGTCCACGTCTTCCAGTCTGTCACGCTTTCCCAGGCAGAGGTCATCTTCCATTTCTCCTCTTTCACGATCGACTGGTTATCCAGCGCCAGCCGTCGCATGACGCGTTTCCTGTCCGGCTCGGAGAGAAACCTTGCCTCCGCAGGGAAATCTTGAACGGCCCAGATGGAGATGATCCCCGCGACCAAGGTGGCGAGACCTTCTAAGATAAAGATCCATGCCCACCCCGGCTTCCCACCAATGCCATCCATCTTGGAAATGGCCGCCGCGAGAAGGCCACCAAAAGAACCCGCCAAAGACGCTGCGGAGAAGAAAATTGCAATCCGGACTCCCAATTCAGAACGTTTATACCAGCAGGACAAGAGATACCCAACGCCTGGAAACAGTCCAGATTCGGCCATACCGAGAAACCACCGTGCTGCCATGAGGCCGGAGAAATTATGAACGAGACCCATGCATGTCATGCAGATGGCCTAGTAAGAGGAAACTGGTTTAGTGGACTGGACCGATCGTGATCCCGATACGGACAAAATTCTTACCCAGAGGACCATGATTATGGGAATGAGGACGCTCGGTCGCGTCCGCTTGAGAAGGATGTTTGTCAGTGGCTCAAAGATGGCGTACGACACGAAAAAGATGGTCAGAGACACGTTGTATTGATTGCTGGTCATATGAAGAGATGTCTGTAGCCCATCGATTTTGGCGTTTCCTATATTGGTGCGATCTAAGAAGGAGCAGAGGTATAGGAATGTCAGCCACGGAAGCAGATTCAAGTCTAATTTCCATATCAGGTCCCGTTCCTATGACATTCTGTCCATTAGATTATGACATTCGACACCAAGCTAACGGCTTCAAGAAAAGACAAACCGTGCAGGACAGGAGGAATTCCCGAGGACCGTTTCATACAATTTCGGCCTTCTCCTTCTCCGTTAAGCCTTCATCGGGATCTTCAGACAGTTGTATGTCTGTAACAGACTTGGCATCAGACATTTCGGGTTCGCTGTGGAACGAAATCGAGGTTGCTGCAGGCCTTTCCATCTTATCTCACTCACGAGAGGAAATCTTCAACATGTGCTGATGCTGATTTAATTTATGAATGCGAACTTGGCGGCGGATATGGGCGACAACCAATGATGGGATAGTTGAGTCAATGATGATTTCTTTAGCTACGGGCCCATCTCCGCTATTTTCTATCTATGGCCCCCAGAAAGGCTCATCCTGAGCTGAGGAACCTTTTTAAGCCTTTATGGCTTCCCACCTGGATGAACCTGGAAGAGGATGGATTGGAGAGACCTGGAAACCCCCTAGGTGTCTGTAGGTGTCTGTATACTTTGCTATTGATTATAGTCCAGTTTAGGGTGGGATTAACGTGCATGTTAGCGCAGAATCACCCAAAGATCTACCGGAGAAAAATTTCAGCCCATCACATGAGAGTTTCATTGTACTGTTGCTGTATTGCGCTGTATTGCGCTGTATTGCGCTGGAGTGCGTCATGGTAAAAAATCTTTTCTGTGGGTTGTTTAGACCTAACTACAGTACTAATATTTTGTATCTGTTGGTAAAATTATTATCTTGCCAGTGGCGATTTCGTAAAATATCCAGGTATCGCACTGACTTGATTCTATTTGCCTGGCCCACCATACAGGAGAGGAGTGTCCAGGAAGTGATCCAGCACGGCACTCCGGGACAAGGTTCATCCAGGTGGGAAGCATAAAAGGCCCTAAAGCTGAATGTTTGTGGAGTCGCGGGAAGCCACATGTAGATCCATGTCGCTAACCAACCGCAATGATTACCATACCATACCATACCATTATTGGGATAACAAAAGCTTCGCTCGCGATCTCTGATATGAGGAGGTTAGTATGTAGAAATGTAACTTCGGCCAAGCCGAAGCGTTGGGCCGAGCACCTATCGGAACAGTTAGAAACAGTTAGAGACGGATGGTCAGTCCCAAGCAAGTTTAGACCTGGGAGAAAATCAATATAACTACTATTGATGGATCAACTAGGGACACGATCAGCGTTCGCATCTACAGTGGGCGGACATTCAAAAGCGGACCACCAAAGTCGACTCACAAAAGTTGAATCACCACAACCACAACATGGCTAAATCGCATCGGAGAAATCGTAAAATTAGAGGGCGTATGCTAAGAAGTAAAGTTACGATTTAATTTCTATTCTAGGAGGCCGGCAAGGTAGGATTGAATTGAATCGAGTTAAAGATCACCTGATTTTGGTGAGGGAAAAATTTTTTGGCCCCCCCCCCCCCCACAGTGCTCCACTGGATGGACCATATCAATTTAGGCATATGGTATTCCTATTTGGAACTAGTCAAATATTTACACGTGACGTCTCTGCCTCATTACTCTCCGCTGCCTTGCTCATCGATCATCATCAGGAGATATGCCTTCTGGTGTGATGTGAGATTCTTCCATTCTCTAGACCCATATGCAAGTCCTTGCCGATATAGATCCATTTTTCTCATAGTGAGCTACTATAGGCAGGGTTCCTGTAGTTCCAGCTGCTGGATCACTCGGCCTCCGAATTCTTCTCGTTTCAGTCTCAGAGCCTGGTTTCGATGATAGGATTGGCAACTTACGTTTCGTATTGGCCAGACGCTGAACCTGAGCCTATCGCTTGCCTAAACAAGGCATGTTGACAGTGTTATGGTAGTATTCTTGATTGGGATACAAAATAAAGGATGGAATGAATATTTGCAGGGATTATTGCAGGAATCCGTCCTTATCGAAACTAAGCGAGAATATCTGTGTCACGTGTGTTATATTTCTAATACTGCTTCTTAATCAGAAAAAGTTGACCCCTGGTTCCGGTTTGATATGTCCGCCACTATAGTATCAACTATATATATCTTAGCTGGCTTTCGTTAAGTACCACTTCTTCTGGCACACCGAATTCCCCTTATTTTCCACGCGATATCGACCGTGGAGAAAGCGAGGCAAGCGGGGCGGTCCTTAGCGTGGACTCCTAAAGAACGGAGGATTTTAAGCTGCAGCGATGTCAGGGACCTGACACATAGTACGCTGACTGGATGACCTACCAAGTCATCCATTGGGCCTTTTGGCGTTGTGGTGGTGTAGCGGTAAAGTCAGCACCCGCTGCCTCACAAGCGACGAAGAAATTATAGACGAGCTTGACCTTCGTCTCAGCTATCGAATGGGACCGTGACGGCCTAGGCCATTACCTGTGCTTCCTGCCTATTTCGAGAGAGTTGCGATATATAAACGACCCTACGTCTGTTTCACATTGAATACCGCCTCCCAGGGCCGAAGCTTGTATATCGTCACGCCTATGACAATCACTTTTCAGATGAAGACGATATAACGATTATTGTGGGTTGTAAAGTGGCACATGAACGCTATAAAAGAAGTACGGGAAATACCTAGCTTCCCAAGACATCCACTATCGAATCGAGTTCTCCGATTCTTTAGCTACTAATCCTATCAATCACGCCATTTACCCCGGCAATCCTGTTGTATCTCAATGGGAAGTTTCATACAAGGAATACATTTCTTCCCTGATTAAGGAGGAGTTAGCGCCGACAGGAGCGAATGCCCAGCTGCCTTACTTATTCCAGCTGGATGCATATAAGGACTCATGGTGGGATACTTTACTTCCGAGGATAGGCCTATTCTGGCTATATGCGGTGGAATTACGCTCGGCTAATAATATATATACTACAGATCTCGACGTTGAAGCAGGTGCAATGGTCTTAATGTCAGGGACCTGACATATAGTACGCTGACTAGATGACTTGGTAAGTCATCCATTGGGCCTTTTGGCGCTGTGGTGTAGTGGTAAAGTCAGCACCCGCTGCCTCACACTTAACCGCCACTTTATTAGTGGGCCTATTCAAATGGGAGTTAGTGTCCGGGTCAAGGGGGAATTTGATGGAGGGACCCTGTGAAGCAGCGGGTGCTGATTTTACCACTACACCACAGCGCCAAAAGGCCCAACTTGACCAGTCAGCGTACTATATGTCAGGTCCCTGACAGACCTTGGAGGTGCTATTAAATTACAAAGCTAGATGGGACAAGCTACGACCATGGGCTTGACAAATCACCATGTTATTGCCGGTGAAAGGCTAGAGCTTGGTGAAATTTCCTACTATGTAACTTATTATCAGGTGAAAATCGCTGATGTAAATACTGGTCACCAGCTATTACTATTCAAGATACAGCATTTCTTCCCTCTCATTGTAATGAATAGCCAAATCTAATAAGAACTCAAGCAAAAAGGAGTCTCTTGATTCTATTTAGGTGCTATGATACAAGAATATTAAGCATAAGAAAAAGAAGAAAGAAAGAAAGAAATGGGATCTTGCGGAAGCAGTTCTATGGACTAGCCTGTGTACTATTCCTTCTTCCCCCATCAAGTCACGTGATTCGGCCCCAGCAGCGATGTTGATGGGTCATCACACTCAGGACCTCATGTGCCAAAAAAATTCTTGTGGTGGTTACGCCATGTGATACTAACGTGGAAGCCTGACTTAGGCGATTGATGAATGTATTAATCAATGGGAAAAGATCATTTGTGGATTTTATACAATCAGGCGTGTTAAAGGGTTAACATAGGTGGTGAATCAAAGAGACCGCATTTCGAAAGCTTCCTACAAAGAATCAACGCCGAAGAGATACAAAAAGCATTAATTCCTTCGACCGAGCAGCGGGCTTCGTCAATTCATCTTCAGGTTATAGAATATGCGGCACTACCGAGCAACCTTGGCCTCTTGACTAGGCATTGGTTACGCTCTGCCCGCCGCGATCAATGACTAACATAATAACCAATACTCCGCCTAGCTCTCTCATAAATCCTTTTGAGGAAATAGAAATTGAAAACCGGTCTACTCCAGTGTCTTAGGCAGACTCAATGGTTTTTAAAAAGGGCCCAACTACTGGATGGACGAATGGCATGGTAAACGGCATCAAAATGTGTAACGAACAGGGTGCTGGACAGCGTGACTAAGGTGGAGGGTCACCATAAAGGATGCATTTATAGAACAGAGGTGATAAGATAGACACACAGATGATAGAATTGATCGCTGGTCCTTCCATAAGGATCAGGATCCCGCCAGACTATATACAGGATTTAGAGGTCGGAGTAGGTTTATCCGTGAACTAGAACCAATCTGGAAGAACAGACCACGTCTCCTGGGTACCCCTAGGGGGGGTCGTTACATATCCGATTGAGGGCGGGCTGCAGACGGTTTTGGCCATGAACCAGCTGCAGTGTCAGCCTGGGAAAATCCCTACGTTGTCGAAGTCGGGAACGAAGTTCGCGTCCGCGGGGGACTCCGGTTCGCTAGTTCTGGGATTGAACGGTGATATGATGGTACTGGTTATTTTATTCCGCTCGATATTGTTATTTCAGATGTTGAGACTATCACTGGGGCAACGACTATTAACCCTTCAAGGGTGTAAGATTGCCATAACTTATAAGACTGCCTTTTCTAATTTCTATAATCTTTTTTTGTTTGGTTGAGTGGTACAGCCTGTATAATGGCCTAGTCCGTTAGGTAGGTTTATGCATTATGAGGTGCTAATACGGTCTATTATCTTTGTGTGTCAGGATATGCTCAACTGCCGCATGTGTAAGGCGCCTGTTGCGATTCATACAAGGAGAAGAAATAGTACAGTAGCCAAGTACTCATCCCAATGGGTTACATGACAAGTGTATAAGACAGAAGGAAAAGATGTCGACGTATTCACGCTATTATGCAAGGAAATTGCTGGCTACACAGCCCGGTTCGCTAGCCAGAAATGTGAGATAGAGGATCAACGGGTCCAAGGCTTTCCCGGAAGCGATGGTAGGTCGTCACTAGGTTATGACGTTGCACCCTAAGCTCCGTTGTGAATATATTGAATCCCATCGAGAATTTTTGGCGTTATAGCAAGCGGTATGCAAGGGCGAACTGTAACCACTCAGTAGATGGCTTGAGGAGAACAATTCCCCTTGCCCTCCACACTAGAATATCTCACTATACAGGTGTCTGGAGCTTCCCGTAACCACTTAATAGATGGCTTGAGGAGAACGATTCCCCTTGTTCTCCACACCAGAATATCCCACTATACAGGTGTCTGGAGTTTCCCGCGGGAGCACTCTGAAACCTGCAATGTCTCACTCTCGAAACCATAATGACGGAATGGATATCCTTACAGGATTGCTATTCCGTACCTTATTTCGGTTGGCAAATTCCTTCGGTCCTATATCACCACAGTTCTAAGTGTTCTAAACGTCTGAACGTTGACAAAGATCAGGGGCTATGCAACTCCTCAGCTCAGAGCCTCAGACCGACTTTGGGCGACAACACGAGCCGGCAGTCCAGGACTCCAGAGTGCTCCAGCTACCCTCCAACGTCAAAGCGCTATGATAAAGGGACGGAAAGCTTTAAAGAGCCGCTACCCCAAGTTTTCATCTTGACTGAGGTTGGGTCAAAACTGGAGGCCTGTATATGTGTATAATGGATGGAAATGCAGAGTCTATTCGTACGCTTATACTCGATCCTGGGCTTATGAGAAACCCAACACCTAAAATAAGTGAAGAGAAGCGAAGGAAGAAAGGGAACAAAGAGAGCGAAACGCTTTAGGAGTCCCTAAAGCGGAAAGGAACGGAAGCAAATGAAAAGAAAAGAGCGAACGGCGCCCGTGTGCGCTGGGAATCTCCCACAGCCTCCCACTACCTATGGCCAAGCTATCTCTAGGGGTGGCGGCAGTAATTGCTGGTGACCATCAAGCCAAGCACTCTGAGGATTCTGACTCGAATGCATGGCGTTGGTAGCATATTCTCCCCCGTCAAGTCAGAAGGGTTAGTTTAAGCCTTGCGCGGCAGTAAGGTCGTCAGTTGAAAACCGCTCTCATCGGAGCCTTCCTAGATACCTGCGGTGTGGTAATTGTCGGGATGGAAGACTGATTGGGCTCCCTTCCCCGGATCCCTTAGGTTCATCCTCTTTCTCCTCCTTTGAGTGCCGATGTTCGCCGTTGCGCCCTGTTCCCTCAATTCCTTCCTTCCGGTAACCCTAATTGGCGGGATCTTTGGCTGCATTATGTAACATGGTCCGTGCACGCCATGGATAAAAATCTTTGCACGGCCCAGACTTCTTTTCCTTTCCTTTCTTTATATTTATTATTAGTTTTCTTCGTGTCTAGCGCCCAGATAGGATTTAATACAGAGTGTTGTTTGTTTCCCCGCAGCTTTCATTCCCTTTTTTTCCCTTTCTTCCTCTGCCTTGAATTTTTCCCCGTTCCCGATTTGTCTGATTGCGACTTTGTCTCTAACGGGGAGCCGGATGCAACACTCACCTACCCGATGCGAAATTGTTATAGATACCCCGAGCTTTTATATAACTATGTCTATGGGACTTATAACACTGTTCTCGAAATTCCTGTCCTATCCACCATCCCATCCCATCCCTATAGTATGTTTCTCCTCTTGTTGTCTCCGCAACGCTCTTTCGTGTGGCTTGAGTCCAATCCTTTCATTCTTGCGTCTTATTACCCCTTTCTCTCTAAGCATCACCGGCTCCCCACCAGTAGCTTGTGGCCTCCCTCTTCTGCTCCTGCTGCTTCGTTCATCACCTGTTGTATCTTCAAAGCTCTCGCCATTTTTTGAATTCTCCACTTCTTCCTCCGATTCTTCAACATGGACACCACCCCACAAAACGATCTCGCCCTCATCCACCGCTGGCCTCTGAGCGGCACTTATCACCCTTATTATTTGATTCTCTATACCGTGTTTCACTCGCTTCCCATTGTTAATGCTAGCTGTAACTACTCTTTTTCGCCGTGCCATTCTGATGCACTGATTCAGTGCTGAGAGATAGTAATAAATAAAATGTAAGGTTTATGTTGCGCTTGACTTCTCGGCTGTAGCTCTTTGGTGACATCTTTAAATCATATGTACAATTAGCTGCTAGACATTGATCAAGTATCATAAGGCATGAAGCTTACACAGCTGGAAACGAGAAGAGTGGGAAGAAGAGAAGCCTGCAGACTGCTCTTTGGATCACCGGATCACTTCAATCCCTTGGCTTACTTATACTTAGCAGAATACATACCAAGATCTACAATGAGTGAGTGGTTTTGTGTATTTTACACAGCCAATTTGTAGGTTTTTTTCACAATCAAGTTGGTTCCTGTGATAGCACGGCTGTAGTATTCTTAAATGGCCAGTGAATGCTTGCTAGGTATACAGCCAGCCTAACAACCAATGTCTGTAGTCAGAGTTTCGACCATTCCACGCAACAAGTTACGATTCTCGCTCAACATCTATGAATTGCTAGCACTATTGGCACTGCGGAAGGAATCAGGCTGGCTCTAGTTAAATTTGGGGAATGATGCAAAGACATCATCTCCGATGAATGATAGCCAGATATACCTTGTTAATCATATTCCTCAATCCAGTGCTATCCTAACACCCGCATTTCAGCATTCAGGGCCTCTAAACAGAGTATAACCTTCCCCTCTTTCGTAGGTCTAGACCTAGCCATGGCAAAATTAGGAAATGAGGGAGCCTGGGGGCTGCTGGGTGGGCCTATGGAAAGGAGAGTTTCCACAATGATTCTACATAAGGGAAAACAGAAGGAAAGAAATAAGCTTTGTTTCTATCTAACCTAGCGGGAGACTAGAATATACAGGAAAAGGAAAAGAAAAGAGGAAGGATGGTTATGAGCTTATCTGCCCTCATCCTTCCTGGTCGCCCGGATTCTTTTGCAGAGCTGATCTAGGGAACACCGCATCTGTTGGTATACTCGGGTGGGCCGGGGAGGTTGAGGCCTGGCCGCTGAGCTTAAACCCGGGTTGATACTGGAGCGGCATTCTGAAAGCCAGCCTGAGAATTGGCCTGGGGCGCCATGGTAAATGACGGAGGCATTTGGGGTAGGGGGCCACCGGACAGCAAGGGCCGAAATTGGTCGGATGATGAAACCTCTGCCGCACCGCCGACCGCCCTATCAGTCGTCCCCTGAACCGCACCAAGGATGGCCTGCAGTTGTTGTGTCATAGCTTGCTGCTGTTGTGCTGTGGCTTGCATGATGGCTTGCTGCTGCTGTGCTATGGCCTGTAGCTGTTACTCCATGGCCCGCTACCATTCCTCCATGGTTCACTCCATGGCTCGCTGCCGTTCCGCCAGAGCCTGCAATTGATCCGCGACGGCAGGTAGGGCTTGGCGTATGACAGAAACCTCACTGAACCCTCGCTCTGGCGGACAAGCCTCCACCTCCCGCGCAAACGCTGGGTAAGCTTGATGTTGGAAGACCCGGTGATTCCAGATAGGGTGCCTAGAAAGCTCCCTGCGCAGAAACACCGAGTCCTGCAGAATGACCTCGTGGAGGTAAAAAAGAAGATTGGTAAATCCCATCGCCGCTAGGTCGTTGGTTTGGTCCAGACTCATCCTTCCATAGGTCCAGTCCAGGCCATATTTCCGACAACAGGGCCTCCGGTGGGGGAACAGCGGCTCGCTTTAGTTCAAAGCACCCCCCATTGGTCATGGAGCGCATGTACTCCCGTGGTAAGGAGTTCAGGTAGCATCCCACCATCTGCTCCTGGTTCCACCTCCCGGCACGGCGAATCTGCTCCTCCAAGACCCCCTTCAGCTCCGCCATCTTTGCCCCAGACGACCGCCCGATATCAGTGCTCTTGGCTGAGACTATGCCCGCATAGTCGCAGAGGGCCTTGGCGATCCATGATCGTTGGGCGTTATAGGAGATTGGCAGCTGTAGGGCCGCCGCTGGTGCTTTTAATTAGCTTGATGCCGTACCAGGCGGACTGGGTGCTGAAGTCCAGAAGTGCTTCGTCGCCGCCAAAATCCCAGCGACAGAGGAAGTAGAACGCCAGGGCACTCATCACGCAGGTGATCGGTTTCTTGGCGCGTAGGGCCCCAGCTGTCTCCAGGCGGCCGTGCTGGTTTTCCTTGCTCACACGCGTGGTAAAGATTACCGGCATGCAGCGCGTAAGGCCCTCCCCCAAGAACTCGAATAAGAGGGGGTCCGAGATCTCGGCCGGGCGTCAGTCACTTCCGCGGGCGAGCATGTAGTGGCTGAGCAGGAAATCCATTAGAGTCCGGAAGTGATACTCTGGCGAGGAGCCGCCGTTCGCCCACAGCTGGCGGTAGACGCGTTCAAATTCCTCCTCGGTACACCCGTCGAGGAGGGTGTATCTGCCTTTATCAACGAATTGAGCTTTTCTGCTCGTTATCCCGCCGCTGCAGCGTCTTCAGATAATCCCGCACGTTGGGCTCACGCGGGCATGGGTTGGTGTTTTTGTTTTGCCTGTTACCGGCCTGCATCCTGTAAAGGTCAGTAATTGCTGTTACGTCGGCGCGGAACGCTACGCCAGGACAGTCGCATTTCGTCCTGGAGCTTTTCCTCGGCACGGCGGTGTACCGTTTCCGCCGGCAGAATTGCTAATGCCATAAGCAATATGTAGTTAGGAACGTATTCCGCCAACCGGCCGGTGGGCTGTGGCTAACATGATCGGGATAACCATGTAGATTACTCAGCCGCTACTGACCGCCACTGACTGAAACTAGCCCCGAAGGGCAGCAGGACCTCCCTCTCTCAACGTAGCAGCTCACCTGTCTCTTTCTTCTTTTCTCTAACTTAGTCTTTTCATTTTTACCTACCTAATGACATATTCTCTATCACTAGTTTGAGGTCCCTGACAAATGTGATCAATTCAATCAATACCTTTGCTCGGCAACATGACTATTCTGCTGTAAAACGAACGCTCCAATAAGCAGAGAAGACAAGGCAGGCTACATCAAGAAGGTCGAGCTTAAATGTGACCGCGGTGGCGAGTATAAAGATCGTCTTTCAGAGGGCTAGAGAAAGCGTGCTGCCAGTTGGATCTACTACTCTTAAAGACTGCCCATTCAGAATCATTCTTCGATGAGCTGCCTGCTGAGCATGCCCTTTGGTGTATGGAGATACTAAATAATCAGCATAATCATCAGGACGCACCTCGAGTCAACTCATACAGCTCATCGCCATCAAGATGTCATCCAGAATTCCAATCAAATCAAACAACAACTCAATGGATTGCACCACGTTATATTCTTTCATCTCTTATGGAGCAGGCCTGACATGTCAATTACGAGTACTTCACCGCCTAGCCTGCTTATGTGCGGGGTTTCCCCGTTTCTTTTCCTTTCTTTCCTGCGTTGACACAAGATATCTACAACTTTGCACGAGAGAAGGCAATTCCTTGGTGGTAGGACTTCCAATTCAGACCCCCTTTTATTCTCACTCCCAGAGGAAGGTGATTGAATTATCAATTACAAAATGCGTGAAGATGATCTTACCGCTACTGCGGCATTTTGTACACATAAGGCGTGTGTATACAGCTCCTACAGCGTTTTCCCTCTATCCTTTTTATGGATAGCACGTACAAGACCAATAAATACATGATGCCAGTTTTGGATATTGTAGGATCTACTGCTACAAATCAGACTTTCTATGTTGGGTTTGGCTTTATATCCAATGAGAAGGAGGAGTCGTATACCTTTATTCTGAGAAGTTTAAAGCAGGTCATGGTCTACTATCATTTCCACACGCCTTATACCTTTACCGACAAAGGACCAAGCCTTGATGAATGGTATCGGAATGGTCTTTGATATTGGCTGATCATATGCTGTGTTTCGCACCCAATCCCTCTATTCCGACCGGTAATTGGAAAGGCGTCAATCTATGCCTTGAAGGAGCCAGAGGTTGTAAGAGCCCGTGGCAGGCCTGCGGGTTCAGGAAATAGACCACCCACCAGTCAAACAGCAAGCCAGCCTGCTGCAAGCCAGCTAGCAACATAGGATACATCTACAACACGAGAACCTTATACATTTGAGTATGTTTTGGCCCAGGAAGAGCCGTCAGTTCAAGGACGAGGCCAGCATTAATACTTAAGCAGTCAGTCCATCCGAAGCCGGCCTTAGTAATTTCCTACATAACCGCCATCTCTGGCTCCAACTCAACTTATCCATGTCACTACCAGTACAAGCGACAAGAAAATATGGGTTGTTGGTTCAGCTGTAGGATCTAATTAGGTGCACATAGAGATCCAATATTCATTCCGTGTATCAACATCCACAATACGCACACCAGTATGCTAGGACTTGGATTTCTAAACCTGATAGCCAGGGCTGCCAATCTGTGCAGGTTCCCCAGCTGGGATAATTCGATCACTTTCTTTGAGAGATATTTTCTAGCGCCGTTGGTGCCCGGGTTTTCATTGGAGTTGCGGCTGACTTTGGTCTTCTACGCTTGGTTATGCTATCCGTGAAGCCGATAACACACGGAATTCCGAGTGGCGCTCCGACCTGCAGGTTAACCTAGTGAACTGGGGCAGCGGCCGCGGACGAAAATGCATCACTAACGCATGCATTTGTATAAGGCTAGATCATATTGTCACGTCAGCCATTGCTCAGGACAGATCGCGAAGCCGAAAGACAACCAAAACATTCCTACCTTTAAAATATCAAGGAAACCATTTAGCGACTCACCCTTAGGTAAGGATGTTTGGGGAGCTGGGAATTCTCACAGAGTACATGTATTCTGAACAAGTCTCAGTAGCCGTTCATACAACTATGATAGTCTAACCCTATACGAACTGCGCAATGGTTGAAAAGATCACCGCCGCTACTTACGATCCCCATGGCACGTAGTGCCCTTCCTATCTGGTTTTCTCCATGACCTGTTGCTTGGGACAGATGATAACCTTTTCCAAAATAATCAGACAATCCGGGTATACCAAGAATCGTTGCCTCAGTTTACTTCCAGAATTTCGAGACATCTCTTTTTGCCCTGGACACCTATATATATGACGACCATCCATTGGCCTGCGCCGGATGAGAATGCTGCACGGCCTGCTCTCAAAGGAGGGTTTTTGCTGCCACCAGAAATGGTGTCAGTTGCTTGCCAGGCCGTCTTCAACAGAAACAAGGAGGCCATTCTCACCCGTATGTAGTGTTGTACCCAAGCCAATGTACAAAATAATAGGTGACGACAGATGTATCATTGATCCAATCCTATATGGCGACGAATCTGATGCATATGATAGAAATCATGGGAAGCACCTCTGCAGCCACTCCGATAGCTACTAATGATAACATAGAATATGAGAGAAGTCTATGAAATTACTAGATATGAAAGGGAAATAGGCAAGGGGAGAAGAGGCTTGGTACCCCCCCTCCATCGAGTAGGGCTGTACACTCATAAACCCTATCTTGTACTCACCATCATACAGAAGACAATTCTTCTGGCCTAAAATGGCGTATGATGTAAGGATATTCGGACGAAACTGCGACCAACCAGTGTGGTGCACGCTTGTATTCAGCAAGACCAAAAAAAAAAAGATGACATTAGAGGTTGCAGTTGACCGTAGTTAGATAGAAATCCCACGCTTGCTGGGTGGGAGGATTGGTCGGTCGTGAGCATATATGTAGGTACAAGTCCAAACTGGGTATATATATATATATCCGATCGAAGACTTAATTTCTGTTATTATGAGGTATTATGATACAAGGTATATCTTAAGCTAGATATCTGATCGACACCATTCATCCTTGCGGATTCGTAGAGTCGGGACACAACTCGAATCTAGACATGACACATGGACGACAATACTTACTATACCTATCCTATAGCACACAGTTGATATCGAGCGACTGGCTCGGAAGGAGAAGGAGAAAGGACAGATTTCAAAGACAATACCGTGACTCCCGTCCGATCGACCCGACCTAGCGAAACACAAGTGTAACCGGTAAGACATCGTACGAATATCTACGAATCCAAAAAAGGACAACAAATAAGCCAACCCATGAAATTAACCAGAACATATTTAGCCATCCCAGTATCATACTTCCGCAGTGGGAGCTTGCACGACGAGCACACTGGCGCTCAGTCCGCTTTCGGATCGGAGAAGGGCGTCCCCTACCACCCCGAGAACTCGTCCCCGGTCGGATCCCTTGTCCCCCGAGCTAGGAGACAAGGGTCGGACCTCATAGCCAGCACTCCGGCGTCCGACAACGATAATGTGCCCAACATTATCGGGACAGCAGGTCATTTCTTCACGCGCCTGGTTTATCGTCTGAGGAATAACGTTCGCGTCCCGGGCCTTGAGGAGTAGAGTACGGAACACCACACGAGAGGTCAGCGTCGCGGGCAGAGAATCCCGGATCGCGGCAAAGAAGCTGGCATCGGCTTCCGTGTCTTGCGTGTCTTGCGCGGGAATCGGGAGGGACTGGGCCGACGAAATGTCTTCAATCGGTCCCTTCACGCGGTCGAGGGAATGGGATGGAGAGCCCGCTGATGATGGAAGGTGGATATATACCACCGTAGCCGTGACCGCCTCGTTTTTCGCCAGTTGCAGCACAAGTCGGAGCGCGAACCGGTCGTCCCGGCCGCCGAAAAAAGGGAAGAATAGATGTCGATCCCGGCCGACGGTCAGGAGGACGGATTGCGAGCGAGAACGAGAAAGGCTCTGGATACTTAAGGTACTAATGTCACGCTTGGGAGGTAGCGGGCGGGAGGTGGTTGACGACGCCCTCGTGCCGCGATCGACCAAGATGCCGACCGCGCTCGACACGCGAGGGAGCAGGGCCGATACAAACGTGTCATAACGTGTTGGATTCGGTCGATCAGCGTCTTCGCGCAGGGAGGGGTCTAGCCGCTCCGCGATACCGCCGCTTTCACTCCACGGGATGAGAACGAGGTCGGCCGACACTTCCCGGGCGCTGTCGACAACGGTATCAGCGTAGGAATGTTCCGGAACTACGACGATCTGGCCGTGCGATGGCACCGAGTTCATTTGGCCGAAGGCTCGGAAGGTGTTGACCACTGGGTCCCTAGTACAGTATTCTCCGCTGTCTGACACTTTCATGGTACTCGAAAGACGCTCGGTGAGTTCTAGGAGACGGATGCCATAGACTTGGAGCGCCGTGCTGGGCTGTTGCTCTTCGGCGATGGCATCCGCCTTGGGGGCGCCAGGGTGGGTTCGGATGACGTGAGGAGATGGCGACACTCCATGGGCGCCAAGGAGACTCACCAGGGAACACATGCCAGGCAGGCCGTCCAGACGGAGATAGACGAGGATGCTCCGGATGGGCGACGTGGCGGTTCTGTCGGCGAGGATGCCGTCACCATCACCGCCTAACTTGCTGGGGGTTTCATCCCAGTCGATCTCGCCCCGGCGCCAGCGATCAACCTTGACCTGGTACCACTTCGGATAGAGCAAGGTGGTTAGTGGCGTGGTGGCGAAGGTGGTGATGAGGGCCATCACCACAAAAATGGTGAAGGTCCGCGTACTGAGGATCTTGGCTTGCAGGCCGATATTCTAGATCAACCAGTTAACAGCAACCAGCGGGGTGGGGGGGCGCGCGCGGACGATGCAACTAAAAGGACCCCTACCAGAACGATCAGCTCCACCAAGCCCTTGCAACTCATCAAGACGCCCACCGTCAAACTCTCCCGCCACAAAAGACCAGTGGCTCTCGCGGCTAGTGTGCCCCCGACGATCTTGGCGCTCAGGGCGATTGCAATGACTCCAATCACGTAGCCCCAGATGATCCCCGTGTTCAACAATCCGAGGTTGGTCTGGAGGCCCGACAGGGCGAAGTAGAGTGGCAGGAAGAGCGCGGTGACCAGATCCTCGACCTTCTCGGTGAGATGAATGGCGAACCCCCCATCGTGCGGGCACATCAGACCGATTAGGAAGCCCCCAAAGATGGCATGCACGCCGATCACCTGGGTGAAGAAGGCCGAAGCGAGGGCCATCACAAGCGTCACCACGACAACCGGCTCGCTGGGGCCATTTTCCAGGCTACCGGTCCAAGCGAGGTAGCGTCGGAAAAGTGGACGAACGAGGAGGAACAGGAACAGTACGTATCCGAAACAGACGAACAGAACCCATAGCGCGGTCAAGCCAGATCCAGCATTCACCAGGGCCACACACAAGGCGAGAAGGATCCAGCCGGTGATATCGTTTCCCACGCCAGCCGAGAGGACGATGACACCTACATTGGTACCGAGAAGTTTAAGCTCAGTCAAGATTCGACAGAGGACGGGGAATGCCTAGCAACATTCAGTCAGTTTTTTTTTTCTTCTTTCCTTTTCTATTTCCCCCCCCCACCGCAGCACACCAACGCGGGGCCGATCACCAGAGAGGGAGGGTTCGTACCGTGATAGCCATGGCAATTCCGATGAAGAGCATGTAGGTGCCAAAATTGATAGGGACCAAGCCCGGATCCGAGCGAAACTGGTCATAGAGCCCATAGGCGATGGCGCAACCCAGGCCAAAGGGCAAAATCATGCCCAGCGCCGACACGCTGAGACCGACGCGCCAGTTGCTGACGAGAAAGCGCAAGTTGGTTTCAAGGCCGATGATGAAGAGGAAGAGCACAAGGCCCAAGTTGGCGACGAGATTCAACGCCGTAAGGGAAGCGGTCGGGAAGATGGTCGACTGGAAGTTGGGGATGTGACCGAAGACAGAGGGGCCAAGGATGATGCCGCCGACCACTTCAGAAATCACTCGAGGTTGGCGCAGACGGGATAATGGTATATGAATCAGGCGACACATCACAATGATGATGACGGCCTGGATGATGAAGAGGATGATCGGGTTCTTGGTATCATATATGGTGGGATTGCCGCCCTCAAGGATGCCTCCTTGGGGACTGACCCGACTCGAGCTGGTCGAGTTGGTCGAGTTGGAAGACATGATGGTGGAAGAGAATGGGAGGGTCTGACGGTTGACCAGCAACCGAATGCAGACGAGCAGTGCTTAAATAGATAGATAGTAATTAGATAGATAGATAGTTAGTTAGTTGGTAAAAGGGCGCGATGATGAAGAAGCGAAACAAGCATCGGCCGGCCTACCTAGACCGGACTCGGGAGATGGAGAGAAGGTTCGACCATCTTTTATTTATACCGTCCGATGAGGATGGTGATCTGTCCTGCTTCTTCTTTCATTAAGACTTATGATCTTCTTTAAAACTATCTGATAGATCATCCCCGAGTTTTCAGACTTTTTCCGACTTTTTTCCGACTTTTTTGGGGCTTCAACGGGTCACATGTCCTGGACCTCCCTCGGTGAGACAGACGCAGATAAATCCTCCTCTCATGATGACTACGGTTTGATGAATTGATTATTATTAATTGTTCTCCGGCCTATGATGGTTACGGGCATAATCGAAGTCCCCAAACCAAATCCATCTCGGTTCAGCCGTACGCAAGAAGACCCTCCCTTATTGGACCCTGCAGAGCTCCGCCACTACTTGAACCCATGTCAGCACGAGACGGAGCAATCATTGATTAATTAAAAAAGCAACTCTCTGATAGTTAGTTACCCGGAATGAGATTATTAGGGGCCGATTTACCCCACGCCGAAAGCTCCAGGAAAGAATGGGTCTGGCACCTTTCAAACCCTCCCCGAGTTGCCTGCCCTCTCATCTTTCGATGTGTTCGGGATTCATCAATGATGGCGTTTCTAGGCGTTTTGGGCGTTTTGGGCGTTTCCGTCCTGGTGACTCCCACTGTCAGCAGCCTGCCCATAACCTACTTAGTCTTTTCAATTTAAGAGATGCCTCGGTTCCTACATCATATGAGTTTTATGCCATCCTATCATAGGGCGATCTGATCGTGGACATCATGGTTCTATATATCTTATGGATACACACTATTGGTTCTACAGAATCGTGGTTGACTAATGCACATACATAACATAAGCATTGCATATCCAGGGCCACTATTACTAACCGCATAACTTCTCCCTACCTTTCCAGGGGATGTCACATCGATAACTAACTATCTAACGATGTAGACCCATATAGTATAGTATTCCTTATGGAGCTCTATGGACAGACATTCCCCTCATCGAGGATTATATCATAATAATCCCTCATAACTCCATAGGTAGCTATCTAGGTTCATCTGTTTTAGAGATATTACGTGCATCTGCAAGTGCTGACGGAGAGGTCGCAACCTCGGTTATCGACCAACCAGGAACCAGGGAAGGGGGAACCAACCCGCGGGAGAAAACAGTGCTACCTTAGCCTGACCCTAGCCTGACCCTAGCCTGACCCTAGCCTGCCATAGTCTGCCTATCACAGCGTCCCAACGGACCTCAGACCAGGGATCACCAGAACATCCTTGGTTAGTTTGCATTCAAAGGCTCCCCCCGCTAGATGATTTTAGTATAAGCGTGAGAAACATATTCTAGACTGAAACTTAAAGTCCCCCTTAGGAACCATCGAACTAACATATACTCAATTTACTATCGCTGACACCTAGCAAATCGCCTAGAGTCAAGTCCGAAATTCTATTCACTATGTAGAGCATACAGAGCCAATCAAAAAACATGATCTTTCCAAGCCGGTATTATCACAGTCGCCGTCAGAAATAACAATCCGGGATATCGTGATTTTCCTGGAGAACCATCGGACACGATACGTAGGATGAGCGTGTATGCCCTCCGAAAAAGGATGATTATGAGTCCGTCGCCTGTCCGCTTTCCAGTCAATTTGAATAAACATTTTAAGTCCCGCGCATGTTAGTAGGTGACGCTGTCGCTGGCTGTCAGTGAGCTTGTGAAAGCATGACCACGATCGAATTCTGTTGAGACCATCAGATAGGGTCTTCACGCACTTCACTAAGTGCCGTGGTACCTTTTATAGTCGACAAATTCCCTCTGGACGACTTCCGGAACTGACAATCGCGTATTCGTACTTGGAACAACTGGAATTTAGGCCTCCAACCATTCCTTATTATCCAGTTTACTCGAGTGACAGGTCAATGGCGGCAACCGGATACTCCTCTGGGTCCTCTGCTTCTCATCTCCTCATTATCAGTAATCTCTTTTAAATCGCTACTAGTTAGTAGTAGTACCTTTAGGGAACGCCGCGTGTTCAACCAGGTAGGGAAGATGACCATCTTCATCGGGGTCCTCCATCGGAGGTAGGCATTCCGGCACCGGAAGGAAGAGGTATCCCTGACTAATATAGCCAGCGAAGTCGGAAGATTCGGGATTCTCGACTTACGAGGCTCTACCAGGCGGTGCCGTTGTAAAAACGGCCGCGTTGTTGACGTTGGTGACGCGGACTTGAGAGAAGACATTACAGGCATACAAAATTGTTCAGTTAGGAGTGTACGTGTCCTTTACTCTACAGTAGGGTCACTAACCGGCTCTTAACTACAATCTTATGAGTTCCAATATGGTGCTTTCATATATCTTAAGGGAATAGAATTTCGGGGGCTTGGCTCAAGGTGATTTATTCGGCGTCAGCAACAACAACAGTCACTAAGTTTTAGCGGTAACATCGTGTTTTTCGCGCTTATGCTAAAAAAGGTTAGCGGGGGTGTCCCTGTCAATTCCTGTCACAGTAGTTAGTTATTAAGCAAAGCTTGGTGACGTCCTTAAACCCAAATTTCATAGGAACGCCGGGCAAAAAAGTACAGGTTTATTTATCTCTCCCCTTACAACGCAACGCGATCTTAGGCGATTTAACACGCGCACGCAATGGATTCCATGATGCAGATTTACCCAAGTTAGGTAGGCCAACAAAATAACTTACTAGCGGTCTTACTAAGACTTTCCACCTTATATACTGTACATACTAGTACATTATGGCATATGGGATAGTCTATCAATTTTCCAGCGGTCCCCCTGACTATGCGTCAGACCCTTGCGAATCCTGCTGAAGCCTCACCTAATAATAACCCCGACCTGGAAAATGTGGATATCTCTCTTAAAGACAGCCTGCGATTGCTAGGTAGAACTGGGTATAGGCTTCGCGATGGCCAAAGACGGGGGGGGGGCCTTTGCCTTTGTTGTGGCAGCTGTGGGGCGGGGCAGGGCCATGACCAGATATATAATTCGAAACTTCAACTGTAGGATAATCCACAACGCACGACATATTTATGCCAAGAAAATAATAAGCAAATAGAGTAGGTCTTGAAATATTAATAGTCTCAATTCAATTATGATATAAAAGACGCATTATTATGCCACTTAATATACAGGAGAACGTGCAAAATATGAAAATTTCCTGGACACAACTTTGTGGTTTGGGGTCCCTGAGGAGATGTCCCGTCTGGGCGTAGCAGGGCCACTACTTCCCAGTTAGGAGAGGCCAGTAAACGCTAGATTATGGGTAAGTCTCACGACAAATTAGTCCTTCAATATCCTGTTTAAAGCAAGGCTGGCAGCCTCCTTCCCCCATTATAGAAAGCTGCTCGCAGAAGACCAGATTCTATTCCGAACCGAACAGCTTGCATTGCAAATTTCCAACTCTTTTTTTTTCTCTTTCATTATTTTATAGAGCAATCATGGCACGCTAGAGAAAGCTAGCGTGGCGCTACATTGACAGTGCCCCTCCAACCAAACAGCCTCTAACTCATGCTAACCGAGTAGTTCAACATTTAGTTAACTAGTATTAACTATAGTATGTTGGGAATGGAGAGTACTAAACTAGGGTTCGAAACGCCACGAATTGGGGAACCCCAGACGGAAAACTGTAGGAATGTAAAGAGAGGTGAAGCTCAAAGTCCACACAAGTGGTCGTGGTCTACGTCACCGATGCTAGAACAGGAATCGGACAGTATAGGGTGATAATGATTTCTTCTTTTCGGACATCCCTCTTTACCTGCTTTGACTCCGGTGGAAGAGATGGTTGCTGCTCGGACATATGGACAGATAGCGATGAAGCGTGTTCGTGCTCATCAACATCATCATTCGGCTCATTGTATAGCGACCATTCCCATGATATAATAGTGTGGCTATATTCTATCTCATAAAAGCTACTTAGTTATTTGATATAGAAATGATTCAGTTTTCTGTATGATAGGATTTGACCATGGAGCCCTAAGAAGTCTTCTGTTACCCAGCCGAGCCTAGCGGCTTCATTGCCGGAACCAACATTAGGAGACAGGATTATCATAGGCCGTTTAGAACTCATTTAGCAAGCATTCGTCAGGAGGATTAGTAAGCGGTAAATTACCGTACTGTACGGGATTACGCGTATTGTAGATGATAATGACCTGCAGCCGAATTAAGCACTCGCACAAAATAGGCAGGTTATTATTATAACTATATAAAGAATTAGAATGAGAGTGCTGGGCTTCTAACCCATCGATAACGGAAACAGCACGCCAACAACGAGCCCCCTCAGTGAACGATTCAAAATGCTTTGATTGAATTCTTGGCTGATCGAGAGCAAACAATGAAAATGTCTAACCGGTTATAGGACCTCTAAGAATAAATAAATAAAGTTGACTTGACTTGGTTCTTATTGCGAACACCGGATTGTCATAGGCGAAGAACCACCCAATATTATTTTCCCGTTCCTGCGGATCCCGTTTACGTTATTTAATGTTTATGTTTATGTGTTTACATGTATACTATATATATACATGTCTATGTACACGCGCAATGAGGTCAACGTTTCTCGCTATACCTACTAGGCTCTTATGTTCTATTCTCTCTATTCATTTTCTCAACTTCCTTCCATGAGCCCTATTTTGGTGATTGTCGCTACAGGTGCTAAACTCGTTCTAGATTCCCCAATTCTTCTCAGGCTGTGGCAGTCAGTCATCAAGGGTGACATGCAATTCCTGTTTCCTACTATCTCAATAATTACGAAGCTTCTTTATCTTCCCAAATTTGAACCTTCCAGAGCTATGCTCATCCTCACTGAGGTTAGCACTTAGGACTATCTATAGACAACCCTGCATATCTGCTGGTTACGGCGAATCAGCTGCCTCAAAGCGCAATCCTTTCTGGGGTGAGCAAATTTTTGAGAGGTTCAAATCTGGGAAGACAAAGAAACTTTGTAATTAGCATAGTAGGAAACAGGAATTGGATGTCATCCTTGACGACTGGGATAACCTTGTACCTCAGCTGGTTACATGGAATCGCCCTACATTTTTCGGTGTCCTTATTAACTTAATCTATTAATCCTCTGCTAATATTACCATTTTAATAGCAGAACCACCTGAATTGAATTGTACATTCAATCTGATAAGACTTCCTGTAGCTCTCAGGTTGCTACCACGCTGCCGAAGAAAAACGATGGAAGCTATAGCCGGCTGCCGAAAGCCATTGAATGATGCGATGAGTAAGGCCTAGGCTTGTAGATGAAGTCTGGAAGATTGGTGGCTTTTGTGATGATCCAATCCCGGTTTGATGATGCCAAACCGAATAATAATAATAATAATGAATTAATATACTATTACTATAAGGGTGCTAGCCGTTCACGAATACAAGTATGAAGAAAGAATGAAGGAAAGAAAAAGGGTGGTGTTCATAGAAGAGAACATCAAGAGCCTTCGGTTAACTTGAAGGAGCAGGCGGTAAGGGCTGGCGGCATACTAGAAAGACCCTCACAAAGAACCACTGCTGCCCTCAGGCATAAGTTAAGCACGGATATGCCATGGTGAGTCCTTGAAGCCCCCGGCTGGATATCAAGTGAGATCATCATCGTGCTCTGTCCATTGAACTCTATATAGGCATAGAAGCTTATTATAACACACCGTTAACTTCTATAGGCTGTTGCGGGTCCGCAATTTGGCCGTTTAAAGCCTCGGTTTTTGCTACCCTCCGTAGTTTTTCCGGCAAGAACACTTGGATGGACTCTGATTCCTTCTGGTAGTTCTCGGTAAGCATTCCCGACTTTCTCCACTATTGGGAGTGGCCCGGCTGATTGTTCCGCTAGCTTCCTGCTCGGACGTCTAAGATTCCAGCTTTTAGCAGTCACCATGACACAGTCTCCCACTCCGAAGTCTTCTTTGCTCGATGTTTATTTGCCTGAAACCGTTGCTATTCCTGTGCTTGTTCCATCCCACTTCCGGCTACATCCCAGGCATCATTCATGTGCTGCAGCCAAGTTTGTGCTTCACCCCGCTCCAAGTTAATGTCCCCGGGTGGTGTAACTATCTGCCAATCAAACGAGATTCGAGGCTCATAGCCGCTATCAACGAGAAAGGGAGACAGTCTTATTGAGTCCTGCGGAAGGACAGCTGCAGCAAAGTCGATCATGGGCAATTAATTCTGACCAATTATCCTGATAATGATTCACAAAGGGACGTAACCGTTATGCTATGGACTGATTCCATATTTCGTTTGGCCATCGATCTGTGGGTGGTCACTAGTTAAAAGCTTCAGTTTCACCCAGAATTTTACAGAATTCATTCCAGAAGTCCGAGATAAACCGTGGTCCGCGATCCGAGACGATAGTATTGGGGAGGCCCTTCCACCGATACATAATCACGAACAGTCTGGCCATCTCTTTCACTGGAATGTTCTTGTGACAGGCCTTTTACTTAGGCGGTCAACAACATCCATAACGGTCCTTGGGAAATGAGCGGAAATCCATACCGACACGCCGCCGGGGACGCGCAGGGATAGGGAGCGGTTGTAGCAAGCCTGGGGTCTTGTCCCTATTTATCTTCGTCCGCTTGTAGACTAGACAGTTATCCAAATATCTACCCATACCCGGACTCCACGTCGGCCAGTAGTAGCGGCTTCGCAGAAGTTTCTTCGTCTTTTTGCGACCCGGATGGGCTGTTGAAATCTGCCGGTGATCTCACCAAGTAAACGAGCCCTCGGGTCTCCCTCATCTGGAACCATCAATCGCCCTTGAAATGTCAGCCTGTTATCCTCAAGCTTCCAGTCCGCATGGCCTCCGCAGGCCTTTATCCGATCTTCCTCCAACAGTAGGGAGGTCTGATTTTCCTCCACTACTCACTCAACGATCATCGGTACCGGTTCTAGGGGTAGCAAAGTCCCATAGTTTCCCTCATTAGCTTCGCTTGGATAGACTCCTTCCAAACATTCCGGCTTCAGCAGGATCTGCATTCAATGTCCATTCTTATCTATGGAACCCATGGTCTCTTGTCTGCGGATGAGGACGCCGGCTAGTGTGTTTTGTTTCCCGGGACGGTAGCGGATTGGCAAGTAAAAACTGGATAGGAATTCAGCCCATCGAGCTTGTCGCGCGTTCAGTTCCTTTGTAGCCATAAAGCATTCTAATGCTATGTGATCTGTAAGAATGTCAAATCGTCCCTTCCTTTGCAATCCTTCTAGCTCGGCCCGCCATTCTTCCAAGTACTCATATGATGGCTAACATCTCCTTATCGTGGATTTCGTAATTCTACTCAGGTTTCAGAGTAATAGGAAACAGGGCTCCGGTCGTTCCCATTTTCATCCCACCGTGAGAACACACTCGCGACAACCTTGTCAGAAGCATTGGTCTCAATTCTCGTCAGGAGCTCTGGGCGATAATGGTGCAGTATTGGGGGGTTAGCCTCCTTTTCAATTCGTCAAACGCCTTCTAGCATTCCTCGTCCCACTGAAACGGTACATCCGCTTTTGTCAACCGGGTTAAAGACTTTGCTATACGACTATAATACTTTATAAAGCGGCGATAAAAGTTGCAGAAGCCTAAGAATGACTGGATCCCCCGTACAGTCATTGGCGGACCAGTTTCTAATAACTGCCGTCTTCTCTGAGTCGACTTCGATCCCTTCAGTTGTCACGATGTATGCGAGGTACTTTGTCTGTTTAACGTGGAATTCGCACTTATCGATGCTGGCCTGTAATCCTGCATCGCGCGGGCGCGCTAACACTTTCTTCATGCTCCAGCTAATTGTTGCTGTAGATCAACAAGTCGTCTATATAAGTAGTAAGTTATCCAGGGAGTCTATGAAGATCTCGTTTACAAATATTTGAGATGCCGCAGGACCGTTCGTTAAACCGAAAGGCATCACTCGATACTTGAATGCCCTATACCGAGTACGAAAGGTAGTTGAGTCTTCTGTCTCTGAAGCTAGCCGTATGCAGTGAAACCCTTGTCGAATATCTAACTTTGTGAAGATCTTCGTTCCACTCAATCTCTCCATTAGTTTACCTATTAGCGGTAAGGGATATCGGTCTTTCTTGGTGATTGCAGAAGTCCACACGAAACCGTAGCTTCCCTGTTGGCGTTCTAGCCATCAAGATGGGTGACGCGAAAAGCGCGCTTCTTGGCACTATGAAGCCCTTATTCAGGTTCTCCACAAGACACTTCTTTGCTGCCTTCTGCAGGTTGCTTGTACAACGAGCCATAGCCTACTGATATAACTGGCGAAGCGCCTTCTTCAAGCTCTATCCCGTGGTCACAGTATCGATTAGGGGGCAATGTGTCAGAGGCCTGCTTAGAGAACACATCCTTCCAGTCGTGGTACTGTGAAGGGAGCTTCTCTAGTATATCCTCCTTGTCATCCTCGACTAGCGCGTTCTTGTCCTGAACAATTCACTCTATCTCATGCAAGCTAATGTTAAATACCTCTGTGTCCTTTCTCTTAGTGAGGATCGAACTGCGGACTCCATTATTACGGCCCTTAAAGTGCTCTTTGGAATTCTGGAGAACCAGTATGGGATCAAGCCGCAGGTAGTCGAATGCGATAACGAAATTACTACGCAAAAACCGAAAATCTACCGTTTTATTCAAAGCATGTCAATTAAAGTCGAGCCCTCGCCGCCCCATACACAAGCACTCAATGGGGGCGCCGAGCGCTCAGGGGGTGTAGTAAACGTGAAATCAAGCTCAATGAGAGCTAGTTCGCGATTGCCCAGCGCTCTGTGGAAAGATTTGGGGGAATGATCGGGTGAAGGGCGAACAAACAAGACACGGTGACGACGTCGACGACAGAAGCTGGGTTGCTGGCACTCTCACAGACGACGAAAGAAGCAATGTATGTCAATAGACTATTAAAAGAACTTTTGGTTAGCCTTGATGACCACCA
>JAHQZX020001793.1:0-49138 GCA_019804575.2 Pseudotulostoma volvatum | reverse complement strand
ACGCTGATCAATGAAGTCCAGTAATAATGACGATAGTTGAATATCCTCATACGGCGGATGATGAATATGGTGCATGGGAATGGTAAGAGCCCGATCCAAGAGGGATAGTACTATGGTCAGTTTGCTCTTATATGGGTATCTGTCTATTCACCTTCCATCGCACACTTTTATTGCATGATCTGGCCGCCTACTTGCATGGGCCAAATCTTGAAATAAGCCATTCAATTTCACTAACATCACGAAAGTTTCAGCATTTCATGCACCACGCATGATTAGCTGGATGGTGTTGCATGATAGAAGCAATTACAGGAGGATGAAGAGCAGGATGCTAGCAGATGTGATAAAAAAGTGCGAGCAAAGATGTGATGGCAAAATGGACAGCAAGGAGTGGAGAGTGGAATGCCGGAGAAGAGTAAATAAAAGCGCGAAAAGCGCGATGTGACGGGGAAAACTATTTGTTAGCACACAAAAAAGGGAGTACGATGAAACAGTAGAGGATTGGACCTCGTTCGAGGACTGTATTTCTTCCTAGAACCATCCTATATTTTCACCTGATTCCTACTTGTATTTGGTCATACATAGAGTGACTTACGTGGGAATACGCTCTCAATTTATTCTCTCGGTATTTCAATAGCCACCCGTTAATTTCGGATTCCACAGGCTGCTATCTCCCCCGGAGCCGCTATTCTCCAGATTGGAGTGGCTTAGTTGGCTGAGATGACTGCATTGGCTCCAAAGGCTGAACTCGCTTGATTGGCTAGCTCGTAAAAGGCTTTTGAGAGGGTTGTTTTCAGGCTAGTTTTGTTGCGAGGATCATTCTCGTACCACGAAGGCTTTGTGTTTCAGTATTCCCGTTTACGTTCCGCAGCGGGACTTTGGCAAACCCTTGTAAACTAACTCCGGTCTAGGGGGTATTCTAGATGTTGCCGGGCCCGTAACGAGAGATCAACTTCAGGAATTCCGTACTACCCCGCGACTAATCTCAAGAAATATATATACGCATGAGGATATCGGCGGTTCAAAGCATCCTGAACTATGTATCGGACGGTATTGAAAGGTCATGTGGTCCAGAAGCTGCAACAAATCATGAAAGCATTCTTAGAACTACTCTGACGTCACAAATTCGTTCAACCTCTGCTGGAAGATATGTCCTACATGTGGGGTCGGGGATAAAGATCAATACAATATGGACGAAAAGGAACTTCTCGGAAGGGATTGGAGATGATTCCAAGGTGATAATTCCTGCTTCGGAGAAGGAATCGTTTTCAATATAATTGGGAAAGGGTCTCTGTCATGGGGTTATTGGCACAAGTGGTTACCATCTTCCTGGCTTTGTAATCTTTAAGAACGAATAGTTACAAACATCTTGGATCAGGATGGAGACATCTCGGGAAATAGCTAGACCGCTTTGGAATGGCTTGCACATTTCGACTCCCATATTAAAATTCAAACGCGAGGGTTCCTAATACTCGACGGTCATACTTCCCATGTATCATTATCCTTGTTGAATACAGCCAGGCCAATAATATCATCGCTCTTTATTTGCCCCCCCAAGTTCATGCGACGCGTATCTTACGGCTGCTAGATGTTAGAGTCTTCTCGGAAAGGAAAGCTGCTCTTTGGGGTTTGTGTACCTTCTTCGCTAGAAATATTCGGAAGGAGTTCAAGATGGGCAAGAAGGTATTTAAAAATGTAGTTAGGACTCGTAAATGCGGCATTAATTCCTGTAACTTTGCATCCGGCTCTTACCACTAATCGCATGTAATTAGTGGTCACCAGCCAGTGGGCCTAAAGTTGTCGAGGCGTCGATCCATCATATCGTTTGACCAACTCTCCCTCCTGTATACGCCATCATTGTACGGCTGCACAATACCATTTTGCGGTCATTTTGCCTTGGAGCTTGTTCCAAGCCGGTAGCTCTAACAGACTGGCCGCTTGTCAGAGCGATATGATCACTGATTGATACAGCTCTGCTAAAAAGGTTTCATGCTACTCTTGAGAAGGAGATGTTTAATATAAAGCATTCAAAAACCATATTTTGATGCAGAATGAAATGTAAGGCCACTCAACAAAGTTCAGGTTACATAGTACTGTTAGAGATTTTAAAGTGGCGGTGGCCAAAGTGGGGGGTCCAAAACGTTACGTAGGATCGATCATACATAGCGCGGCTCGCGTGCTTACTAACCCAAATCAGTTGATGATGGCTGATGGCATTAATAATAGAACCTAGTAAGGAAAGTTTTGAAATCTCTATATATTCACTAGGATAAATTCAACAATAATATATTATTATTAAATCTATTTTACGCCCGATTCAGATCCCTTTTGGGCCAAAACCCACGTCCCGCGCAGAAAACTTAGGTCCCAACTATATGCCGGTGTACTGAGCCCGTGCTCCCTCTGGCTTCACATATCCTTGGTGACCACTGTGTTCACAGGCCAGCTATGGGAGGAGCCTCATCATCCCCCCAGTTCCTCTCTCAACAATAATATACATGGCCTCTTGGAGTCCTGACATGAGACATGTTGGTGTACACAGTTGAGGTACCCTGGATTGATTGTTACGACACCTCAAGTTTAGCGTGTTGGTTGTTCGCTCAGAATGGTGGGGTGCTTGGTCCCTTGGGTCCCTATCCAATATTTATGCAGTCACGGTACAGATGCAAAGTTGCGACAAAAAGAACAATCGCAGTATTTTTATGTCTGATATCTGGCGTTTTCATTTATTATCATAATGTATGTACAGTATATTAAAGATATTGGAATCCTTGAAAGTTAAACGACCGCTCTTAGGGTAGTGACCATGTTGAGGTAAATCAGATGAATACATATTTCGGAATCTACCAGAGATGCTGAGCTTCGAGATATATATATATATGACATATGATAGGATGGGAGACTGAGGAATTCAAGTGACTGGCCAGAGGCATCGGCTCCATACTCTCCGTTGGGTGCGAACTCGTATCGATCCGCCCCTGACTTGCGGCTTCCATGGGCCCCTTTCACTTGGCTCTGGCGTCAACACTGAAGTGTTGGGGAATAAGTGAGAATGAAATAAAAAAAGAAAAAAAGAAAAAAAGAAAGGGGTTCGCAGACGAAGACCGTCTGTCTTACTTGGTCAATGTGAAAGAAAATGAAAGAGAAAGCAGTTTGCAGCAAGGTTATCCGTAGTATGATAGAACGATAATAATCATATAATAAGACACTAAGGTTGATGTGACTCGTATTGCAGCTTCAGCTATTATCCTGTAGCCTATGTTTGATAGTGGGATTATAGGGGAGAGAAGATATCCCTGAAAACTAAGCAGACCGGACCTGCAGCCAAGGGATAAGGGGAGCGATCTGAGCTGGTCGTTGACTCGTTGGTCATCCGATGAGGGATCCCAAAATAGATTCTAGGGGGGATTTACAGAAATTAGGATTGGTTGGTGGCTGCAGCCCTGTTATCTGACGGTGCTGAGTTGTTCTGTCAGATTGTCATTATCGCACCAATTAATAATTCATATTTAAGGTCTGTGTGCTGCACCGCCTGCCGTCTCCATTTCTTTTTGTCTTCACATCCCCCTTAATTGTTATTTTCTTCTTGGATTCTTCTGTCCCTCGTTTTTCGAGTCTGGATATCATAGTCACTCGCTTGATTCATCACAATCGTTCCCAGTCTACCTTCTTAATAGAGTATCTTGAATTTTTTTGCTCTCACTTTTAGGCTCGGTTATTGCCAGTGTTTGCAAACATGCAATTCAAGCTTGTTGCCTTCATCATTGCGCTCGCCGCATCGTCTACTGGTATCTCTACCCGTCACACACCGGATATAGATGATTCTAATTTCCCTCGATAGCTTTGATAATCCAAACTCCTGGTAATGGCGCCGTCGTGGATGTGACCAAGAAGACCACCATCACTTGGCAATCAGTCAGGTTGGCTCACTCGATTCAAATTCCCCGACAATTATATTGGCGGGTAGATAAGATGGCTGGGGCTGACACCAAGGATGTGACAGCACCGACCCTTCATCCTTCGATATTTACCTGGTAAATCAACATGTGAATCCGCCAGTGAGCATCCTCGTCGCAAGCAACATCCAGACATCTTTGCACTCCTACACCACCAGCGGCATTAATGGTGCCTCTCCTGGGTATGGTGTCCCCCCCCCCCCCAAAACTATCTATGCTCGCTCCATCAGCCGTTGACGATTCTCCAGCGATGACTACCAGTTCAATTTCCAATCCAATAGCGGTCAGAACACCGGTCTCCTTGCGCAGTCACAGCAATTTACTGTCTCCTCCGCCGGTGGTTCGACCTCCGAGGGAACCCCAGCCTCTACCACGGCACCTATCACTGGCACTACAACATCCTGTATGTAGTTCCCAGCACTTCCTTATTAATATGATCATCGTTCTCACAACCCTCTAGCTACGAGCGCTACCACAACCGGCGGATCCACAACCTTGAGCACTGCCACCAGCCAAAGCGGCGCATCCAGCGGTGCTTCAAGCGGCGCCTCCTCCACAAGCGGCTCTTCCAGCTCAACTTCATCCGGAACCTCTACTGCCCATGCCTCTTCTAGCAACAGCTCCGCATCTCCCTCCTCTGCTGCGATGAGGATTCCAATATCGGCCGGAGCCGGTAGCCTCTTGATGGCCCTTTTCGCTTTCATTTTCTAATTCTAAACTTTCGACATACCCTATCGTCCACCGGTCCTCATGAAAGGGATAATGACTCAACCAAGAACCGGAGCGAGAAACCAGATCGCGAAGGCATTAGAAATGGTGCAACCGCGATGTAAACCACCACAGTACCGCATGACATGCAAGGACGAAAATGAATTAACACCCAGACTTAGTTTTCTCGCTCACGCCCAAACTTTTTTTTTCGAGTATATTTAAATCATTGTTTCACGGTTCATAGCAATCACTGAATGAAAGCATCTATGAGCCAAAGGGACAGGGGAGGTCTACCAGTTTGATCGAGCTTCTAATTAATAAATTCCAAATGTTATTTTATGTACTTAAATTCCCCAGCGATAATACTACTTTTCACTCTGAACCTACATGTTATTATCCCTGTTTCCCGTGTTAGCATCGGCCCATCTGATAACAAAACAAAGCGGTCATATCCCATGATATTCTACATGTATCCAGGTGTAAGGGACATGAACCGTGTAGGTAGGTGCGTCTACCCCATATTCATCCATACCCTCCTACATAAGTCATATGTGCCACCTTAAATTCAACTCGTACACAGCCAATATCTGGGCTGCAACCTAGCTGCTTGCGTCCCCGATTTGGTACTTTGTAGTGGTAACTGGCTGATCTGCATTGAGATTTCGAATAGGCCAGTATTCAGATATCATTATAATTTCCCAGCCAGTTATGCTCATTTGCGTGTTGATCGGAAATGTGATAGTATACAATAATAGTAGGATAGAATTGAAGGGCAGGAACGAAAAGAACGCTCTTTCGCATCCGTTGTAATGTACAGTGTCATGAACAAAGCGAAACTTGTATATGCCGCACCGTACACCAAACTGCAATGCTTAGTCATATGATTATTTTGAATTAGGTCATTTTCGCCAAGTCACTCTAAAAACCGAGCCTAATCCCCTGTTCATGACCAAATAGGGACCTGATGATTTTAAAAGCATAAGGAAAACCGAAGGATGTCTGGCAAAATTAAGGGTATCCTAAATGATAATACAAGGGGCATGAACTTCAGAATTAGGAGTCGACATTCTCGAACTGCATTATGAGTTCTGTCAGTACGGCTCGTAAGGAACGATTGCGATCCCAAGCATCAATGATCTTTGTACGATTACTCAAGAACACGGCCGTTTTCCAGGGCAAGTTATTGTACTCAGATCCAGAATTTCGTCGAGGCAGATTCCAAGCGATATTGCGCATTATGAGAGCGGCCTTGTACGCGACACCAAAAGGCTCACCTTCGTCAGTGACAGGTGTATCCATATAGAACCATCTCCGAACGATGCGAGGTTGAAGAATTGCACGCTGATTAGAAGGAGGTTGAGCGCTCGGATCACGATCCTGAGGCAAATGAGTCGCCACATGCTCTGCAACCATCGCAGTATCATTGGTCGGGCCAGAAGATCTGAATTTAATGCAGTTGTCCCACAGGCAGGTGTAAACAGGGGAGCTGGCCTTGTCAACGTTATAGTAACCTTGCTGATCTAGTGGTCGAAGACTAACATGGTCCTGGAAGACATGAGAGCGAAGTTCGGCAGGTTTAGCAAACGCGCGTCTACACTGTTTCGCAGGCTTAGAATTATCTGTCCATTTGCAATAAAGATAAGGGAATCCTTCCAAGGTGAGCGCGGTCTCCAAAGGGCGAATGCCCTTGATGATGAACTTCGTTGGAGTACCAGGCCCATTTATAACCTGTGCCTGAGCATTGTTGAACGTTGTGCTAACATTCTTAATGAACTCAGCTGCCGGAAGGACACCACTTCCGGGAACCCGAGAGTCCGCAAACCGACTCTGATACCCTTGCCAAAGGGCAATTTGAGTGATGTCGCTATCAGGGTCTTCGACGAAGCAACATCGTAGCCATCGTGAGCTCCGTTCTGGCTCCTTGAGTTCCATGAGTTCTTTGAACAACTCTGGTGGCACACGCGGGATTTCTGCTGTAGAAGGTGTGATTGTCTCTTCTTGGAGCACAGTTTCTTTCTTGCTAGGTTTTCCTTCATAAGCTAGTAAGGTGATCATTCGGGGAACAAAAACGATTGGGAGGTTGAAGAGCTCGATCATTGTTTCAATGTTTTCTGGTAGCAATGTGAATTGGTACCAGAAATCAAGAGTCCCATTCAAAATGTCCTTATCTTGGTCGAGGAGCGTGTGATAGAATAGTTGTTGGATGGTAGACTTAGGTACTCGTCCCATAGCACGGTTGAGAGTTGATTGTTCCATGTCAGTCGAAAAGTGAGTCAGGGCAACGAGGGCGCGGGTGACATGAGCACGATCTGGCGACTCGATACAACCGAGAAGGGAAATCCAGAGGGGATCTTCCGCGTGCGTTGTCATATATCTAGTCACCTCCTCTGCGATATCGAGAGCATCATTTTTGATCTCATTGAGGCGAAACTGATTTGGGACGTTGAGAAGAATGACAAGGAAATCCCGAAGGAGTCCTTTTGTGTAGCGTGCGATATAGTATGCATTCTCTTTTAACAGAGCCATGTTTCTCAAGACTAGCGTTGCTTCCTTGATGTTGCGGAGATGATGTCTAAACTCTTCAGTTTCCAGTGTGTCATTGGCAAGAGTAATCGGAGTCTTTTTAATCCGATCAAGAAGGTCAGGAGTTCCTTGCAAAGAGTTCAATACATTAATAGTATTTATGGATTGGTGAAAGTCATATCTAAGTTCCCATTTGACATCCGTGCATAGAGAACTTATTTCCATCGCCTTTTCCATGAGTGTTTCTGCGAGCAAGGGGAATCCTTCAAACTTAAACTTATCCCAGCGTTGGTTTGAAATCTGAACAAGGTGATATAAGGCAAAATCAACCTCATCTGGCATTCCGGATTGCAGGCCATAAAATGCACGCTTGTAGATGTGATCGGCTAGGTTAATATAATTAATACATCGCCCTCGTGCAAAAAAAGACGCAAATCTAGGGAATGTAACTTACATTTTGGGACATCAAGAAACTTAAGAGGATAGTAAGGGTCATAGAAATCGGGTTGCTTTGCTGATTTTTCCTTGATACCTTGACCAAAAAACAAGCCTGGCCGATTGCCAGGCGTTGGGACCTCACGGACCGGCATGAAAACCGGCTTCGTCTCCTTTCCTTCAAATTGCTCGATATTGAAGCTGGAACTACTTGGATTGGATGCAATCATGTTTGTTGAACTAGAGGACGTGGGCTGCGGAGATAAAGTGTTATTGGTGCTAGAGCGGGTCTGCCTAACTGGTGCTGTATTGGGCGTGAACGGTTGGTTCACTTTAGGTGCTTGTCGCAAGCCCTCTAATTTGAGAAGTTAGCAAAGAAGTGAAGAGAAAGATGGCTTTGTAATTAAAGATAGTGAAAGAAGGAGGAACGCAAAAGATTCTACCTCGAAGTGACGAGCGAGCACTAGTAGCCATACTGGCGAGCGGCGCCTGTGCGGGGTAGAGTCCTTGTAGGCTGTCCTTGCTCCGTTGTCCCGTTCTCATGGAATGCTTGGCTATTACCGCAATAAGCAAGAGGAATGGGGTCCGGGTATTCACAGGCGTTTATCAGCTCCTGGGAGCAAACGTCAGAGAATGGTAAGTTGGCGCTAGGTTCTATGAAAGTATGAGAGCCAGTGGAGACAGGCTCTGAGAAATATCCCGGGAACACTGCCTCCTGATCCAGATTCACAGAAGAATTGGTTTGTAGATAGCTATTTGATGGGCTTTTGCAAATGCATGTCTGAGGATCGAAGGCGTCGTGAGAGTCAGGAAGATTGGTAGCGGCCTCTTTCACGTGATCATATGTAGGTTGCTGCACGTGACTGGTAATAGGATCTGCGAAAGTATTGACTTGTGACAATAATTGGGGCCCGAAAAAATCATGTAAGACTTTCGCTGCAATCTCTGGGCAGTGTTGCTGAAGCAAATCGTTTATAGCAGTAACCCTGGAGTGGTTAAAGGCCTGCAAGCTCTCGGTGGTGCGCGACAGTAGGCCTCCGCCGATAGCGGGAACACTCTCTATTAGCTCCACAGGGGGAGGCGGCCTGTCGTGGAGCCTATGGATTTCGTAGGCCCTGGATTAGATTTATTGTTAGTAAGGGACAGCACGAGAATGGTATAGTTATCAAGCACGTACGCCAAGTACTTATGATAGATTGTCTTTATTTGGAAAGACAAGTGTGATGGGATGGAAAGCTCTCTACATAGTCTTCTCCATCCAGCCGCACCCTCCGTCGACAGAAGGTCGTAGCCTCCGGCGTGGCAGACAGCACGAAACAAGTCGAGTAAATCGACCCTTTTGGAGCCCGCCTTAGGGCGGAACTCCAGCGTTATACTGTAGTGAATCAAGTCAGCAACGGCAGAAAAAGGCAGAACAAAGAACACCCGAACCCCCTTCCAAAGCAAAAGTCCGCCAGCTCCTGCCTGAACAATTCCTTTGAAGCAGGAATTCTATCTAGCGCCAGGGTCTGTTTGTTATTAGTCAGATTGGCCTGATACTTGTTATGATGGAAGCCTCATTCCGGTATGTGGGAAAACCATACTCACAGGAGCTTCTTCCTGTGATGATAGGGATGGTTCGGAATTGTGTTGCTCCATCCCGTCCTCAGTCAAGCTTAGTATCACCTCACACGCTCTGACAGCATATCAAAAGTACTAATGCAGCTGTGATTAACGGGGGAAAGAAATTCTAGACGCCAACACGTCAGTAGCAAATGAAAAAAGCTAACTTTATATGCAGTGTAGGGATCAGATATGAATAAATGCCATCGATCAATGAACATCGAAGCATAAAAATGGCTGAAGCTGGAGTGACAAGCATGAGAGAAAGAATGATGGCAAGAAGAGTTGTTTTATACTCATTTAAATTACACAGCACACACCTGTGACCTGTTGGATACAATGTAATTTTGAAAGATGTGAATTGACAATCTAGTGCCTATGGAATCTGGTTGCATATTTTTTAGAAGGCAAGCACAAGCTCTTACAACACACTTCACTTTCTAATTCTAGCCTCTGCTATTTCATAGTTTAAGAAGCCAAGATTATCGGCGATAACTTGCACTCTTTGTTGTTTATGAATAGGTGCTAGACTTTGTCAAAATATTAGAGAAATGTTCCTATATTCTATTGTTAGATCAGAAGTCAGTTATGATGAATTACGCTGAATCTCATGACATTCTCATTGAGCCATGCAAATTTCCCATCAAGTTCTGACTTCTGAGATGGTTATTTCTATTGATAGAAAATCTCTACCCCAGATTCCGTGTTCCTATCGTTGAAAGCAATCTATGCTACTATCATATGTCTGCTTATCCAGGCGCTAAGTATCATGGCTCCCCATCGTTCAGCTGGTGTCCAGCGTCAATTAATCTTCAGACTCTTTTGTTCCTTCACTTGAAATTCATGATTTCATCGGCAGTTGGTATCTTAAAATGCCAGCATGACGAACAAGATGACTTTCTTCTCTTTTCCAATCTCCACTACCATCCTACATCCCAGACTTGGCCCTTGCGCAAAGTATGCTCTGTCAATGCTATAGACTCCCATAATTGGGGTGATCTTTGCTGTTGTTAGTGAATGTGTTAGCGTTCCGGCCTAAGTTATCATAGAGCCATGTTCGGTGATCTTGGACCGAAGGGACATACTGGTGGTTGGCTAGGAAATGATGACAGACTATCGGAAGAATCCGACGACGGTAACATTAATAGAAGGATTCTGATAGGGAGTTCCCAAATTAATGGGCTGGGACTGAAGGCTATAAATGCGGCCTTCATGTCCTAGATACTGATATACTTTTTATAAGCAAGTTCAAGTATATACATTTAGGTAGCATAGGTAGGATACAGCTAGATAGCTAAATTCCAATACATTACCCTACCAAGAGTCTTGTCTTCATGGTTCAGAGACCTGTCCGCTGACAGAATGCAATATGTACGGTACTAGGATAGTGCCTAACGGGTCCGCTATGATAATCTATAACTCGCCTATTCGCCACACTGACAATCCCGATCTTATCATTGTTTGTAAGAATCAGACTGTTTAATAATTCCAGAACTATTTATGAGGGCCTTAATTGATTGCGTATGCGCCATGACTTCCTTTGTTCGGGGAGAGCTAGGTAGTTGCGTAATTCATCAAAACCATAGTACACGTCTTCTATTTGTAATCGCTTACTGGAGGGTAAGCTAGCTGCCAGTCTTCTAGGGACCAACAATCTTATTAACTATAAGTGGTTTTTATGCCGTTTTCTCAGCCCCCTTTCTTTTCTAGTTGCTAACTTGCTACTCTTCATAGAGGTGGACATCTGCCCCTTATTGAGCTTAGGACTAGATAGGTGACCATTCTACACTTATGACATCCAAATTCTAGATATGGCACCAAAGTTAAGGGACGTCGAGGCTACTTACGATCCAATACCCATTGTAATTCATGGCCAGAAATGCTATAAAACGAAGGATCTACCCGGAAAGCATAAGAAAACTTTCTATGTACGGCTCGTACATTTTGCCAAGGGGACCAAGCACTACTGTCAATTGTATTTCAACGACAAGAGAGTCGACCTAAAGTATAATGTCAGCTTGTGTTTCGATTTACATTAGAAAAGTTTTAATGCACTGGATTGTTTTTTGCAGGTTATATTTTCCCAAGTTAAAAACGGTATTTTCTAGGAGCTTTTTTTTAACCCCCCCAACCGGCAGGAAGGCATTAAGATATTGGAGAAGCCAACCACGCGGAAAAGCAGTGTCCTCTGGGCAATCTCTTTTCGTATATTCGACTGTCCCCCAAAACGATGACAGCAGTTTAAAAGAGCTGTAAAAGTGACGCGAAAAGCCAGAAAGATTAACAGACTTGAGGTATAGAAAAACATCTATCAGTTCTTCTCAGTTGCCCACCTTGCGGCACTATGCAGCACACATTCTCTCCCTTTCCCCTCCTCGCCACCATCATCATCCCTTATTGTCTGCGCATACTCTCTCCGATTCGAACTTCGTTTCCCTCCCCTTCATCATTGTCACCCCTTGTTGTCTGTGCTATCAGTAGAGTCAGCTTTCTCAACAGCATGTTTTTCTAGCACCACGAAGAGACCCCTCCCTCCCAAACTGATTCTTGGGTGCGGAAATATAGATAGCTAATAATGCTTCCATTCTCATGCGTCTCTCAACCACTTGAACATTTCAACTTTCCCCACCTGTCCTTTTGTCCTTTCTGTGTCTGTGCTTCGGTCCAGACTTCACACTACTTCCACTAAACTAAACCACTTGACTACAAAAGAGAAACTTACGCTTCTCAGTGTAGTACCGAGTGGCTTATATGACAGCATGATGCGTGCAGGTTGACACAGTTGATCAGGTGGCTGATTGGGCCATGAAGCACTATCTTATCTATAGAATAGATAGATCTACCAGTGGTTCTGCCGTCTTGGCTCTACCCTACCATGATCGCTTCCACCTCTAGTATATTTTTGTATTCCATGAGGCCATCTTCGTTTATTTAACTAGCGACCCGAAAACAGATGACTGGGGCTGTCTGCATACCGCGGTCCGGGCCATAACTATCAAACTAATAAATCAGTCGACTCCGTGTTGTACTGCGTACTGCGTTCTCAAGTCACCTTAGGACAGTGCAATTAACAGACATTCTGCAACTCGTCCAGACCCCACCCTTGTTCAACTGTCGTATCTATGGCCTATCCGAAGATATTCAACAGGATTGCTCTTCTCTTATTTACAAGGTCGATCATCAATATAGTGTAGTGAGTGATAAAATAACAGAGATACTACGCGGCTCTAGTCGGATTCTTAGACAGAGGGAGACAGCGAAGTGCGACTATATAAGCCGTTGGGAAAGTTTGATTGGGGAGCCGCTACGGCTTCTCTCAGAGTTTGTGCCTGACATGCAACTGGAAATGATGCGCAACATGACGGACCATCATAAAACTGGTAGCCTGATTGCTTTTAGTAGACTAGGCATGCTATGCTAGCTAGGAAATGCGTTGGTAATCTGGGGGAGGAAAAGGCATTGGAACACGATTTAAATGAAGCGGGAAATGAGTTGTACGGAAAAGTTTGGCGACTTGAACACATTGTTCTACGGGAACTTACCCGTTGTTTTTGGGTATGCAACCGGTGGAATACAAGTTCAGTATAGAATGTCCTTGCTTTCTCTGGTTTACCGGCTGACTGCCCTTCCAGATCTTTCCTTATGCACAACAAGCTAGGTATATGCAATCACGAAAATCTTGTCGTCTCTCCTCTTAACACTCGGAAGCTAAAGGACCGTCTTCATACATCTAACTTTCGAGAGTTCGCTCTCCTCAAAGACCTATATCCCCTGCAAGCCATGGATATCTCGAAGATAAGGAGAATAAACTACTTATCCTTGAGGGTGAACGGCTTACACAATTGGCGAAGCCCATAGAGACGGCCTAGTATCAGATGGACTGTATCACTAATGATGCTTAGTTGCACATTTTCCCAACCTGGCGTCTGCTTCTTACTAGTGATGATACCCTCGATGTCTAATCCCAATACTCTAGAAACCTGTTTACGACATTATATAGAAAATCTATTTTCATTACAACTTCGGATTACAGTTTTTATTCTAGTTTTCTGCATGGATGTATCATGATGATCATGGAGCATTGATAAGCTCTCATAGGCATCAGGTCTCATGCAGCTTCTCTAGATCTTGGACTTAGCGCATTATCTCGCTCTACAGATACTCATGCGCTGATCCTGTTGTCGAATTTATTAGGCTAATATGCCCACCCCGTACGACTCAGGCTACAGATTCATGTTAGGATTAATAAGATCCCCTTAACCCTCCGAACCGACCTCTTTCGGGGCTTGCGCAGCTTGCTTACGCGTTGGGTATATGAGTATATAAGAGTATAAACGAAACCATACCCGAAGTGGGAAAACTGCATAGCTGGTTCGCATATCATGATGAAATGAGATGTACTCTTATTATATATAATGACAACACACTAATTAGGACCTAAGTTCAGCAAAGTGGGTTACAAGAGCAAATACAGAAGCTCTCCCGGTATCAAATGGCCAATATGCGGCCTTCCCTTGACAAGCAGCACAATCCGTCCATCCAAGTGGCTCGTTTCATACTGGCCAAGTTCTCCTACGCTACAGCCTCCGCTAGTCACGACACCCCTTTCAATTGGAACCATCTTCTCGGAAAAGGCGATCTTATCGCTGTCTTTGAGAAGTGTTTAACAGTGCCACCGGAACCCCACTTTCATGAGAAATTGCTGCTCAGAGTGTCCCATCATCAGGGTGTCCTAGTACGAGCTTCAGAAGTTTCTCCATCAACCGAATCAGAGTCAAGGTTCTGTGATTAATGAATAATAGCAACTAACATACTTTGATCTAGGAAGAGATCGATCTTAGATCCTTGGCTAGAGAAGCCGCACATCAGAACCTGTCACGGCAGACTAGCAATCCAAGACATTCGGTCGCGGTAATCGTGAAGTTGCCATGTTTGGCTATTCGGTATCCCAACGGCATAGAGCAAGTATGTCGGTTATGGGTCTCATATCTTGGTTCCTGTTACTAAATGACGGCATAGATTCGTCGATTCCAGATCAAATTCTCATCAGATCGAGATTACTACACTGCGTTGGCGATGCTAAGTGAAATTAACTGCCCTTTCACTGAATCAAACCCAGGGCCTCCCTCACGTTCAACTCAGTAGGCTCTTTCTTCTCATTACTAAATATGCATTGGGTTATGCTTTCTCTAATGGTTACCATGTATGAAGTCTTTCTGGTGGTCTGGGGTCATCTTCTGTACGAAACGTGATCTTCAGAAGCCAATCTGCTCTAGAGAACTCCCTTGCGGAAAAGCCACCCATCAGAGGTAAAAGCCAATCCTATTTCCCATCGGGGAAGCCTGAATGTTGAATTTTTTTTTTTTTTAATCTTTTGGAAGGAGCCTCAATATCCTCGTCTTCCTCGCGTACCATCTATGGTTCAGCTGAAAATATCGGTCTTCGCAATGAGCCCTCAAGCCAAGACAATTCCGGGTGTTCTGCTCCTTCCCAGAGGAATGCGTTATTAGGCACGAGGATAACTAATCGTGAGAGCTCCCTGTCTCATCAGAGACCTTTTACTGCGCCGGGTTTTCACGATACGCAAGCACTGAACCTCGCTCTGCCACCAAAAAGAGAATTACCATTTCCGAGAGATACTATGAAGGGGTCTCAAACAAATAATAACAAAACAGTTTCCCATGACATACTAGGTGATTCCAGGACTGGTCTTGAAACTAGGGGCCTTGTTGGATCTCAGGGGACTCCCATCTCGCGTGCGAACACACGCCTGAATGATTTCACGGATCCTGCCGATACGGCTCTCTCACGACCTTCGGATACGGTTCTTGTCCCGAATTCAGAAGCACCACGCAACACGGCTCTTCATTATGCATATTCTACTGCTCATCAAATCGCTGAGACGGGATTTTCGCATCAGATTAATTTACCACCAAGCATAGTATCAGTCTCTGATCCACAAACAGACGTGATGCCGGCTTCCGCTGAGCCCATTCAGACTCTCATAGCATCTGCTGTCAATGCGTACCGTACGGAAGTCCAACGCCCTTCTGAAACTGGTGACGCGGCTGCAAACGCCTCATTATCCCCGCGTACGGATGCTATTACCTCCACTGACCTTACTTCATACTCTATCGCACAGGATTCAGAGCGCTCAGTGCTCTTGGAATCGTGGATTTGCCAGCAGCTCGAAAACGACGGCTTTCTCAGGCTGTGTGAGGATCTGGAAGGCGTTTGGAAACGAATTGCCTTTGGTAAATGATTGCACTCTCAACCTATTTTGTAGTTAGTACTATATTCCATAATACGTGCTTTATTGACTAGTCACTTAATTGCTCGTCCCAGTTACCTACGTCATTCTCAGTGGATGAATAATGTTGGTGGAATGGCTAGCTCCGCTCCGCACGGGTGGCAAGTGTTTTGAACTTGATGATACTATACAGATATCCATAGAAGGTATAATAAAGCTTACTTCATTAGGTAGCTGGGCACGTTGACAACCCAACACTAGCAGATCATGCTAGCGTGTGGTAAATAAATCGTGAATTTTCATAATAATAATCCACCTGCTTCCATCGATCATCGCTATGAGGACAGATCGAAACGCATAATTCGTGCCAAGGCTCGAAACTATGATATACAAATAATTGGAGCAAGCTGATACTCGTTCAATTATGGAAGATACAGACAGAGAATGCTCTAGATACTAGTAGCGAGTTCTTATCTGGATGGTAATCCAACACAGATCGAAGGAAGCGTTGTAAACGAATACAAAGTATCAAAGATTGTCTGATACATCTGTCAGTTAAGTAAGCCCAAATCCACATTCTGCCATCCTCACGCCTTCGATGATCCGTGAAAGCATGTTCAAATAGAAACTATGGGGCCGGAAGGAGGCCCCAAAGCAGGAGTTCCGTCTTGCGCACCCGCGAATAGCTTCCATGACCACCCTTAAAAGCCAAATAGAGAGGCCAAAAAGACAAACGTTTGCGGGAGAAAGAACATAGCTCTTAGCTCCAAGGGACCAAGTGAAATTATTACGAGCCATGCCTGCCATACAGCCCAAACTCGAATGAAAACCTTATTCTCAGCTAGAGAATACTAACCGACGGACAGTATCTCCGTATTAATATACTAGTAGTGGACGACTGAATTCATATCAATGTAAATACTTGGGGTGTCCAAAGACATTCAAATATCCATGCTTCGTCAGTCGCGTAAAATCGACGAACTTTTGACGATTCTGCTGTGATTGACGAGGAGAAATTGGCACGACCCCAGGAGTCGCAGCTGCCGCTCCAGTGATATGATTTTCGCCGGTTGGAAGAGCAGGAGGAGGTGTAGAAGCGTTTGCCGTTACTCCTTCGACTCCTACCGCCAAATCGGCCAGATGTTGAAGGGACCGCTGTTCGTTAGGCCCCACGAAGGGAGGAGCTGTACTCAGGTTTGTATGAGCACCTATAGTTTGAGTTTGTCCCGTCTGATCCTTGGAACGCTTGCGCTCCAAAAAGAGACGAATTCGATTGTCCCAGGCAGGTGTAGCAAACAAATTTTCGAACTCGCCAGCCTCAGAATTTGCTCTGTCACGACTATCGAGGATTTGGCCAACCTTCTCTAGTACCTCCCAGCAGTGACTAGAAAAATGTGGGATGTCAGTAGCCTCCAGAAGCGTCAAGGTAGCGATGGCTAGCGAGTGAAGATCAAAAGGTGATGGGAGCCGATTAGGGTCCTGTTTGCGCATTTCTTTAATGACTGCTTCTGCGCTATAGATTACTTCCCAAGGTGTGTACACAAACATATGTCGCCTCATTAAAAGGTTGATAGTCCAGTACATTTGGGGGCCTAGAGTTTGAAGGTAATGCTTGAGTAGTGGCTCCTCGGCTACGTCTTGATGCGCACGCTCCACATCGTTAAGGCGATTGAGCTGGCTTAAAAGGCTACACTTGAGCAGACGAACCACGCTGGAATTCGAAGAATTTACAGATTCCGCACTCGCCACAATCTCCAGCAAAGCAGGCAGAAAGTTAGAGTAGGCTGGACAATTGCAACGTTAGCGTAAGACCTAGGGATATCATTGGCATCTTTGAACTTACATGCAAGCTGTGCCGGAATAAGGTCAAGGATTTTCTGATCAGTAAAGTTCCCAAACTCATATGACCCGATAACATCTTTTTCGGCAACGCTAAAGACGTGCCAGCGACATAAGGTACTAGTGACAACCCAGGCACGCCGGGCAAGATTGACATCAGAGTCAAGATCTTGGATGTCGGCGACGTCAGTTACCAACTGATTCAGGGATTTTGCTATATGATAGCCAAGCTTGGCAGCCGATTCGACAAGCATGCCCTTCAGAACCCCGTTCTTAAGCCACATGTTATCTGGTCCACGCGCATCACAGTCAAGGATCAAAAAGAGCAGGATATGAAGCCAGACGAAGTTGGTGGCACCTGACCGTAGCATCGGGCTCTCGCGGAGACGTAGGTTGACCGCTTCCTGGGCATTATCCATAGAGATGACTTTCTGGAAGACGCCTCCGAGGCGAGAAATATTTGCGTGAGTGACGGCGTATAGGCCGTGCAAGAATATTTCCTGAACTTCACGGCTGCATTGATACAGCAACTCTCGAAGACGGTCTTTGGTATTCGGGAGGATAGGAAGGAAAGGATGAACAATTCGATAGTAACTGCAGGCGTTAGTGCTAGAAATAGAGACGGAACTTTGAAAGCACTAAACGTACGTATCTAAAGCACAGTTGTCTATTTCAACCGGTGTGATATCTTCTACCACTGGCGACTTGGGAGCTTCCGTGATCGTCGGAAGGCCGTGCTCCTGGTTAGCAGATGTCCAAAACGGCTGCTTGGCTTTGTTCGCAGTGCCATTCACAAGAAGCGGATTGTAGCTATCTGGTATAGAGGGATTTGACTCTCCTATTATGAGATTAGAATGACACCTGCTGCCTCCTGGAATTCCTTACGCACCAACAGTATGCGGCTGTGCTCGTGAGTCGTAAGCCGACTGCGCAAATGTAGAATTGGGGAGTCCTTCTGACATAGAATAGGTGCGTTTACGACCAAGGAGGTTGCTATCGATTTGGGGTGAGAACTCGTGGTAAGCTCTTGGTGGCGACACTTCATTCATGGGCGGGTATTGCATCTCATGATGAGTGATCGACGGCTGGATCTGACTCTCAAGGGTGTTTAAACGCTCAGCAAGTTCCTTGATGTATCTAACCATTTGTCAACTTCTGAGGTCATGATGCAAAGCATAGGTTGGGGCACGGGGGGCCGTACCCTTTGCTCGGCCCACGTTTCAAAGGCACACGGCTATATTGGCAAGTTATTCGAAGACGTTTGCAGTTGGAACAGGTTTCAACACCAGACGCAGATGTTGCGTCGCAACGAACCTGTTGTTATTACGATTATCTTTAGCGACGTCGGCCTCCTAAACGCGACACTCGAAGCTGGAAGTGAAAAAATGGCTACCTTCTTGCGCCTGCATTCATCGCAGGCTCGTGATACCTTGGATCTCTTACGACGCGCACTTTGGTCCCCATAGCTCAAGTCGTGGTTTGGATCGACTCCAACTTGCTGGCTGGGCGTGAACGGGAGCATGTTGTGCTGTTGTTGATCTGAAGAGGAAGATTGACCGATCTCAGAAGGTCCGGGATTTGATGAGCCAAGCACCATGGACTGATTGTGATGTAAACCATTGCTCGATCCATCTGCGAGATTAGCACCAGCTGTCTCGCGTGACAACTCCGCAGACAGAAGTTCGTCCGCCGTCAGCGGTCGATTGGTGTAGTACTGCATCGTTCCTTGTCCCATCTGCGCCGCGTTCGGGGACGGGTAAGATGGCGCCGGAGGCATATCAGAATGCTCTCGAGAGTTCATCGCAGAAGAATTTCGAGTTTATACTAGAAGGGATAGGGGATGATTGATGGAGCGAGTCTCCGGGGGGACGGGGGGTACTGGGAGAAAGGGATGTTGTCGGGTCAAGGTACTGAGGGAGCCATGCGAAGATGAGAAGGCAAGTTTTTACCGGCTAATTTTACATTGGCGGGGAGGGACGAATAAGCTAGCGCGGGAAGTACTCGGGACAGAAGAGCAGGACAACCTCCAGCCTCATCGCGCTACAGAATTGAGAAGGGAATTGCAGATTTCGACAGCACAGAACGATGGCGCCATGACTTAAGTTATGTAGTTGGGTGATCTCTGATAGTTTCTCTGGATGATTGCGGAGAACCGGTCTTTTGTTTCTGCGTCCAGCGACGGATTAATACTATTTCCCACCGGCGCATCATTCTCCCCAGCTTGGGGCTTCATTTTCATTGATGGGAAAGCGGAAGATAGAACAATGCTTTATCGCCCCGTAGGTTTCTTTGAAAATCTCAGTACATAGATGGATTTTGAGCTGCCGACTCGCGCTACGTGTCTGCAGATTCCCATTTTATTATTGGCACCGGACGCAATGAGATCCAGGATACCAACCAGCCGCAGCAGTTCATTCATTCATCAAGAGACCCAGACACTGTATCGGCTTGAGCTACGTGAAAGTCGCTTATGCCGCTTTAATATTACCACCGCTGGGTGGGCAACCTACAATAAATTTCTCTCTGTATGTGCCATAGCAATCATCTCTCCTTATATCCCCTCCTACCTATCGTATGATAAGTTAGTTACTTGTAACTTGATACATACATGGGTGGTACCTCGTCGAGAGCCATCTTCCCGAGGCATTAAATTCCTTAGCGCCTGGAAAGTACGTAACGTTCCCAATATACCGTGTCATTATGCATATGATTATCTAAAATGAGTTGAGTTGTTATGTCATAATTGAGTTAACTTACCATCTTTTCCAACTGCTATTTACATATACATATACTACCTATCATATTACTAAATAACTAGTTTTAGGCCACAGCACCAGACCGCTACATGATATTACCGATATTTTCCCGATATTCAAAATCACGTGCGTTGAGGTATAGCTTGAAATTCTGAATTTTGCGTTAAACTACTACAAGATGAGAGTATCATATCGTTAGAGAATCTCATATGATGCTAGTAGTAGTAAATTCAAAAAGTTAGAACGAGAAGGTGATCCAAATAATCCCCCGACGTGCATTGGCACTCAATCTATATGAATTGGCCCAATTCGTTAGCCAAAGGTATCTGACTAGGTTCTAGTAACATCTTGGGGACGTAAGAGGCTCGGGTTCGGGAAGTGAAGCTGGACACAAAGGAAAAGATGCTCGGCCCTAAACCTTACGCTATATATGCCAGGTTTGGTGTGGCGTGTAGAGCACTATATAGGACAGATCTCTCAACATAACATCATTGCGGTGATATCGACATCTCGGGTAGCGAAGCTGCAGACTTGATCGGGCCTTAAAGCCCAAGTCTTAAGAGGATCCAAGAACAGGATTTCAATGGTTGGTTATAAAGCTTGGTTTGACCTGGAAAGATGCCAAGAAGAGCTTTTTTTGATGGTCATGAACGAGAAGACGTGGTTGAGTAATGGAGCCGATTTCTATAAGGAACATTTCTACATATGGAAGTTCAGCTTGGATGGAACGATAAAACCGAAGCGATACCCCGAGGACTGCAAGGTTGATAGACCAAATCGCCGACCTATTATTGTTGATTACACATGATGAGAGCATTTTCTCAGCAAGTGATGGGCCATCAAAAACGGGTATCTGTAATAAATGATATATCTTTTGCCAGAAGGAAGGAGGAAAGGCATCATGGTATCGGATATCCTTTTCCCAGGTCCTGCCTCAATCTCCTCTCTTTTTTCTGGGGGGCGTCAGAATGAGCTTGAGACCTCTGGTATTCCCAAGAAGCGACATCCGAATTTGAATATGAAATAATAATGTGAAGCCTTTTTGAGTTGTTAATATAGCGCTTCCTATCGAGGCCCTTTAACGGCTGGTTGCTTGAATTCGCAATTAATTTTTAAGGCGCAGAACTATAAAGGCTGCGCTAAAAGTACAAGATACAGGGACTACAACAAATCAAAAGCTCACAGTCCAGAATGCAATTGTGATATAAGTGCGATAGGGAAACCTGGGTTATAAAATGAAGGCCGGTATCAGCTTTTGCTAGCCCCTTTGCTCATATAACATTCATACCGGTTAAACCATCTATAGATTGCTGCGCCTGTCGACTTCTCTCTCTAAAGCTGGGGTCTTAAAGCATAGCGATGTGGGCCAAAAGAGAAATTTACGAATAGCCCTCACTGTCACTGAGTCCTTTGCTATCCTAAGTTTCATTGCAAATACAACCCACCAAGAGTACTTTTGGTATCATACCAGACGCTACGCTACAGTAAATATTTTGAGGCGGACCCCCAAAGTCGACTCACGGAATCGATTCGCTGCACCTTATTGCAGTCTTCACACTTCTGCGCCTCAGAATAGTCATTGCAACGTGGTTGTTGGCACTCAAGCAATCGTGGCAAGCCTAATCCCCTATTTGGTATCTTGCTGGCAATTCTTATCATCAGATCTTTGCTTGTGTAAAACATCGGCTGGGGGATGACTGTATCTCCATTCTTGTACCATCGTTGCGTGAGATGAGTTGGGTCCCATTTCCTCCTTGTTCATTTTCGATACATGCAGTGTACCCTCAGCGTAGATCGAGTGGCAACTAGTAGCATTACCGAATATGAAGAGCGGCTGATGTCCGTGATAACGAGCTTCGGCGGTAGGCTGCGCTTTAAAACTTGCTGAAAAGCCTCCGCCTATCCCCATGGTCATTTTCCTTTTCGTACTCGAATATGACTGCCGCTCCCTGAGGGGTATCGGAGGCCTCAGGCTTCTTGGGACGTCCTTTAGACAGGGGGAAGGCTCAGGGATTAAGGCGGGAATAGCGAAAAGAAAACCCATGATCCCTTTGGCCAAAGGAATGCTCCATTTTCAGATATTGTGACCCATGTTTAATGGGATCCATCACTCGCCGAAGAAGTGCTATCATTGTTAGCGATCTGGTCTACCAACCTTGCAGTTTTTAGAGTATTTTCTAGTTTCATTGTCCTATCCGAGGTGAACTCAATCATATATGCGACAGTTATTCAACGGCCCGAAGGAATGGTGTGCGGTGCCCAACCTATCCTTTTGTCAATGAGGTTATAGCCTTGATCAAGCCAATGAATGCCAAGTCTGAACTTAATTGGAATGGTCGTGTGTTTTCAAGCTCGTGTTGGCGTCTTCCTAACATTTTCTGAACTTTTTATGCTGATATCATAGATATAGAATCCACTTTTTCATGCGATGTATTTCTGTTGGAAATACATATACCATTTCATCCTCGAATATCGCTGCTTGTAGCCATCCCGCCTGTAGCAGGAAAGAAAGATTACCCATAGCCCAAATTTATCTGTCGAGTTTCTCTTTTTCTTTTATAGTCTAGTGATAGGCTTGATAAAATTATTCTAGAGACCGTAATATCGTATGAAATCCGAGCCTCATCGATAGCGAGAGGTGCCTTTCGTCTGTACCACCAGATGTCCACCTTATTTGCTGGTAGCCCCAAAAAGTGATTGAGTAAACAATCGTACGAAGACCCCGACGGGCCAAGTCCATATGAGAAGGAAGTCGACCAGCTGATTTGATATACTTATGCATCTGGCTCTGCGTCACATGCATACCAAGAAGGCAAGTAAACACAGATTCGCCACTTGCGGATGTACATACCTGGAGCATGGATAATGTGAACGCGCTACACTGATGCTTGCGAAGAGAAGTCACAATATCTTCTCGTACACTCACAGGGGGTCAGGGGCAAGGTCCGACAAGTCCTCAGATATAGTTGTAGATGCTAAAATATTGAATGATTGAATTGGAGATACACTTAGGAACGAGCGGGTAGGCTATGGGAACTTTGTAGAGGGCCTAACGGAGGTAATTTGTGTTGCAGTGGCCACTTCAGCCTCATAATTCCAGTCGATTGTTGCTTCCTTGGGGTCGCCACCAGCGAAACGACAGCGGCGAATTAAATACTCTGAGCTTCCTTGGTCGTCAGAATTTAGTAGGATGTGCATCTTTCCCGAATAGGTTCTCGAAAAGTTCTTCATTATCGGCCTCAGGCTTAGAAGAAAGAAACCTTTGTCCAAGTTACGCTCACTAAACAGGCCCAATTCATTGAAATTTCTAACATAGTTAGGAATCACTTTGACCCCTGCACTTGCCAGGTCTTTCACGTGGAATCGTGCTTTTGCTTACTGTGTTTTTTTTTTTCATAAAGTCATACAAATGTGTTCCAAGGATCTGGATATCGAATGATGCTTGTTTTGTTCTATGTTGCCTAGAGCCGTTGAAGTAGACACAGATCCTCACGGTAGCACAATGTAAAAGTGAGAGACTAGCATACTTGATTGCATATTTTAGAGTCAGATATGCAAGCACTATCCTCACGAAATATAATATTCACAGTCTGTAATATTTCCTAAGGGTAGGTCAAAAAGCCGGTCTAGGACAAACTTGATGGCTGCCGCCCAAAGGGAATATTTTTTTCTTCTGTTAATTCTGTTTGGATAGCTGCCACGATGTGTGCTTGGAAGTTACGGATAATACAGTTTTTCAAAGCGAAGAGGTCCGTTCTCTCATTGTTGATCTTTTTACGGTGAAGAGGGTTTCGGTTGTTAGGTAAAAGATATTATTCTTATATGGTTTCTTTTCGTAAATGAGCTTTATGAATAAGTTTTATCCAATTAATTTTCAGATGGAATAGGGGATGTTGATATGTGGTTTCTTTCATGTGTCGAATTTTGACAGATCGCATCCTGGCGATGGTTTTTTGATATCCCCATATACCAAGCACACACAATTATTCTACGGAAAAAATCTTCCGGCGGTCGGTATTGTTGAAGGAAAATATTTCCAAGAATCATTATGTCCCTGACATTCATATTTTGATGGGCTTTAATGACTGATGTATAGTTGGAGATGCACTTAGACAAGAGACTTAGCTACTGCCGGAACAGAGAGAAGTTACTTGGTGCCTTGAGGCCTCGTAGGATGGTTCCAAGTCGCCTATGATGTATCAGGTGACTACCTATTATTTCGCAAGGACTAGTGCACCGCCGCACAGCTGGAGATCATCGGGGCGTTTATTCTAGCGTATTTTTACCTTTAATTACCGCTGAAAGCAAATTTGGAATGACTTGCGGGTCAAGACTAACCATACCGTTTTAGGGTGTCTTTAGCCTGCCCAGGCGCCGCTTACGATCTCTGCTTGCAAGGAAGAGGAAAGAAGAGCTTCTTTGGGAGAAACATGCATGTCGATGTCCTAAAATGGCGCTACCTACCGAATCCTATTAGGTCGACCGAACAATTATTATGGTATATATCAAACAAATTTCATACACACTATGTAAGAATTCCCCCCATAGAATATTTCTACTGTAGCTATTCTATTAATGAGCCTTTCTATCCTTTGGAACGTCAATATAGGGAGGGTTCGCTGGGGGCCTCGGGCCAATTCACCACAGTTGTCAAGAATGCCGGCAAGCTTTAGTTTTCCGCCCTATATACACCACTATCGTTTTACTTGCGGCAATTCCACTACGCTAAGACCTATCATAGTTACCGGCACTGGTGCACAAACAGTTAGCTACCACCTTCATCGTCTTGTCTGTCAGGAGCCGCCCCACCATTTTCGGGGCAGTGCTCACTGAACTACTACTACGATAAGGCCTGCTGAAAGGATGACGTGCGTGTCACATAATTAAATGGGTGTAATTCGTCGCCTTTCACATTCGGTCGCTTAGTAATAGATTAGTAATATGAGACTAAGTCACAAAGGGTTAGCTTGTGTACGCGTGCTATGTAACGTGTACGCACCTTTCACATTTAAGAGACGACCCGCAGTAATCCTATAGTTTTTCTTACGCCCATCAAATATGAATGCTGCGAGCAACAAGCTTATATTGCAGCTATCACCTAGCTCTTCCGAACCACTAGTAGGAATAGTATTGCTCTTGCGCGGCGGTAGCAAGCCAGCTTGATGAGGAGCCAAAGTGGCCTTGGAGTCCTCGCAAACGACTCAGCCCTATCAGACAGCTTATGGATCTACGGGCATCTAAAAAAGATGGTGGTATTAACGATGAATTCCGCATTTTTACTCGATTCAAGAAGGATGAGATGCGACGGCTTGCTTATCTATTTGATATACCTGTTAAATTTGATCGAGATCCGCAGACAAGCTACCCAAACGCATCAACTCAATCTCCCGAAGACGCTCTTCTTGTCTTTCTCTGAACAAGTGTTTGTCCTCTAGCGTTTGAGCAGCTGATGGCTTTTTTTTGGAGGAGCAGACCTAGTTGTCGGGCGTCTGGAACGGTGTCCTTTACCATATATGGAATACATTCGAGTCACGGATTAAGCATCTAGCTTGAGCTCAATAAAGAGCTACTAACGCCCTAAAAGATCGAGAAGTATGCAGCTGCGATAGGTGACTCACTCTGGGCAGAAGATGAGGCAATTTTCGGCTTCATTGATGGAACAGAAGTGGTAATTTGTCGGCCTTCTATGGAGGATCGTTGTTATGCGCAGCCTATATATACATCATGTATCATCATTCATGTACTTATCTATATCATTCATTGCATGTAACATGTCATTCATATGCTTTATCTATGTCATTGAGATGGAAGGGTATAACTCGGCGTTTCCCACCTGAAATTCCTGGAATTTCCCATCCTTCTAAAGCCAGGCTTCAGCCTTGTACCAACCTTATACCAGTGTACCCCCTTGCGTGTATAGTAGCATAGTCATTCTGCTCCCAATATACACTATTCGCTGCCTACGGAGTGTTACATCAACAAGCCGGAGGTTGAAGCGCAACAATCGGTCCTTCTTCGTAGTGGTCACAAGAAGCAGCATGCGGTTGGTCATCTGGTAATTGTCCTTTCAAACATTATTCGGCGCTATTTTCTCCGGAATCCCTGCTGGTGGTGATGATGTAGTACTTTGGATTCAAATCCGGCCGGGTGAACGACTAGGGGGGCTACTTAGCTATCCTTTTCCGGGAGGGTTTCGATTTGTATATGTCTGAATATACCGGTAATTGGTTTGGAAAAGAAGCCTGTCGGGTATAACTGGCTGTTGCGAACACTAGTATTGAACGGTAGGAATATGCTGGTAATCGGTTTGGAACAAATAGGACTGTTGGGAGAACCTAACAGTCGTATAATAAAGTACCAGAGTTCTGATATCATAGTAATGGGGACTCCCAGACAATTGGGGGTATGGGAACCGGATTGAAGGACATAAGAGCCTTCATCATGACCACAATGATAGTCCCTTTTAGATAGATAAGAATCAGATCTAAGTTTACGTGGTATTACATTTCCATAGGCATACGAGCAGTATATGGTGACGCCGCATTTGGTTCTCAGGACCACGTTCTCGGGCGTTATAAAAGAACAAGAAATCGAATTCTTACACCTACCCGGAAGGCTCTTAATCAGTGGTTGTTGACGAGGAGGATTATAGTTGAACACAGCCTTGGGGGGGTGAAAATGAACATCAAGTTGCTCTACTGAGGACTTCTTTGATCGCTGGGCTGAGCCCAGTTAGTATTTACATGCCGGTGTTTCAATTTTTTTATGTAACGATCGCTCAATCTAAGAAGAGAAAGAATGAATTCCTATCTCTATCTATAGGCAGCTATATACGAGAAGATCAAACTTGTAGAAGGAAAGAAGGAAAAGACAAGAAAGCAGAGAAGAAGGGGCTTCTTATAGCTTCAGGACCCGAGAAAGACCCTAGGTGTTGTAGGAAGCCCCCAGGAAGAAGAATAGAAAACTAGATAGTAAAGGGGAGTCCCGTACGGGTAAAAGGGTTCCTTGTAGGGAAGTTTCTACCTTTATAGATAACTCCTCCTCTGTAGGGAAAAAGTCAGAAGAAAGAAAATAAGAGAAAACAATGAAAACAATTTAGCACATTCGTTACAGTAGGGAAACTCCTTCAAAGAAAGGGAGAGAAAAAAAAAGGAAATTTTAAATAAAGGCGAATTCTATCGGGAACTGCCAAAAGAAATAAATAAAGCAATCTTGCATCCGTTACACTTTACAATTTTCGGGTATGGTTAAGAGGCGGAAACCAAATTTCAGAAATGCTCGAGTTATCGCCGCCTTCCATAGAAGAGTATCTTGGTAGGGGGAATACATAAATGAATTAATTGTCAACTACCTTTAAACTCTGTTGCATCAACCGCTCCAATACCTGAAGGATATGCGCATCCTCTCTTCGGGCCTTCTCTTTGGAGCCTCCAAATGTTGAGCAGTCTTTCTCAGATTGTTGCAACCATCTCACGGATCTCAGTAGTAGTCGAACCATTATCTGGGTCTCGGGAAGCTCTAAATCACTGCTTTCAGTAACATCGACGGGCCGGCTGATCGTTCGGGACAAGTTTGCATCATGCCGGCTTTTTTCCCTGCTTGGTTGGCGTGCATGATTACTCTAGGATCCACCATTATTCCCAGGCGAGGGACGAATATTCTCTGGTCTACGAACTGTCTCGGAGCGACTCCTGGACCCTTCCTCATCCGCTTCACTATCACCCGTCGAAGGAGAGAAAATACTCTCAGCATGGCGTTTGTCGTTATACGATCTCTGGAGATTTTGTCAGAGTTACCTTTTTCGCTGTAGCTTGCTCAGTCGACTTCTTACCCTTCCTACCGCTCTCTTCACCACCGCCAGCAGGGATCCCGGAGAAAATAGCGCCGAATAACCCGTTCTGAAGGACAGTTGCTATCTGACCGACCGCATGCTTCTTGTGACCACTACGGAGAAGGACTGATCCTCCGTAGAAGGCCGACAAATTGCCACTTCTGTTCCATCGATGAAGCCGAAAATTGCCTCATCTTCTGCCCAGATTGAGTCACCTATCGCAGCTGCATACTCCTCAATCCTTTAGGGCGTTAGTAGCTCTTTATCGAGCTCAAGCTAGAGCTTAATCCGTGACCCGAATGTATTCCATATATGGTGAAGGATACCGTTCCAAACGCGCGACAACTAGGGTCTGCTCCTCCCAAAAAAAAAGCCATCAGTTGCTTAAACACTAGAGGGCAGGCACTTCTCCGGAGAAAAACAAGAAGAGCGTCTTCGGGAGATTGAGTTGATGTGTTTAGGTAGCCTATCTACGGATCTCGATCAAATTTAACAGGTATATCAAGTAGATAAGCAAGCCGTTGCATCTCATCCTTCTTGAATCGAGTAAAAAATTCGAAGAGTTCATCGTTAATACCACCGCTTCTTCAGACGCCCACAGATCCATAAGCTGTCTGATAGGGCTGAGTCGTTTGTGAGGTCTCCAAGACCACTTTAGCTCCTCATCAAGCTGGCTTGCTACTACAGGCTTAAAGGTATCCTTCAAGCCCCCAGCCCGAAAAGCCAAACGAACAGAGGCTGTTGAATGACCCAGCATATAGTCTCTGAGGCTACACCGAAAGGTTCAGTTACTTCTAGTATGTCTCCTGGGTTTTGATGGACCGCTCTTAACTGTTGCTACCCATTTGTTGCTGCGCCCTGGACCGCACAATTCCGTTTCCTGCCCACATACCACAAGAAAAAGTCACCATTTTCAAAATTCATTACCTCGACCACACCACACGAGATCACGGAGTTATAAACACTAGGTTATAGTGCATTGATTATTATTAAACATAATGTTCTCAAATAGTTGAAATTCCTGCTGCCGGAGGAGCCTATGGCGTTCGAAAAAAGGCAACTTTTAGGCACATGAGGCAACTGAGTACTTTTCCTAAATAGGAAATGACCCATATTGACTAATCCTAATTTGGATTGTACTAACCCCAATATAGTTTCGTGCAAGTAAACCACGTGATTGATGACAAATGATGACGTGACTTCTTTTATATCTCAAGATGAATAGCGATAACAATATCGTGTAAGGGGGCGCAGCAACAAATACTGGGGGCATAGCAACAGATAAGAGGGGGCGGACCATCAAAACCCTTTTATGTTCTACTATTCTCTTTCCTTTCTCTTCCTGACCTTTGGATTCTAGACGTTCGTACGATTTCTTCTCAGGTTTCACTACAGGGCAGAACTGCGGTTGATCAACGACCTGGGAAGCCCTTCCCTTGACCCTTCTTGATCTGTTCATGTAATGCGCGAAGCTATATAATGGACTAGGCCGCAATGTTGAGTATACACTCAACATTTCTATGACCTTTTGATCGAGTGGTGTAGCTCGCCCAAAGGCCTAGCATGTGCGCATTACAGTTCACGACCCTTGGCGTTAATCTCTAAGCTGTCCGTAGCCTCGGCGCATTTCTCAGCGAACTTCTGGAATATGATATCATCCTTCCTGAAAAACACCATCATCTCTTTGAGGCGGAAGGCAAGCTTGTCGTACAATTCTTCTCTATGTTCCTCTTCCGGGATACTAGCTATACCAGCCAGTCGAACAAGCTTGCTCAGGAACTCGTGGAAATCATTCTTCGGCATCATGATAACCATGTTCCGAGACTCTTGACGGGCCTTTGCTTTCAGATTCGGATCCCAATACCTTGCTGTGAGATGCTCGATTATCTCTTCCGTGGTCCGATACTTGTTTGGGGCATTATCCTCCATCCTAGCGGCAAGATGGTCTGCTGCTTCCTCCCCGGTCCTACTTATCACATAGCCAATCCTTCCTTCGTTGACAAAGTGGTCTGCATTGTCGCGCAGTCTATGTACTATCAGGACCAGCCAGTCTTCAAAGCGAGGGTTTTTGCTATCAGTTATCTTCTTGGGATACTCTATCTTGGCTGACTTCTGCCGGCGTTCTGGAGCAGGCGTGCCTGCAAGCTAATTTCTCGTGCGAAGACATTCCTGCGTAAACGCATCGCGATATTGGCCTCTCCCTGGTGAGCTGCTAGATCTCCTCATCTTTCACGTTCAATTCACGGTTGTAATTCCTATCGACCTCTAGCATCAAACTGAATAGGTGTTCGGGATCCTCTTCACATAGTCTGAGGAAATCCTGATGTGTAACTTCCGTTCCATCCTCTACACCCTAAGGTGATTACTGTATCCGATAAGTCTTCCCAACGCTAATCGCTCTAAGCCGGTCTACCGTCGCAACTCATTACAAGCGTGGGGTAGTTGGCCTTGCGCCAGTATGGTGCCAGCGTCTAGAGAAATATGGTGACAGTTGGCCGATCGTTCAGTCAACAGACGAAACACATTGCCACCCACCACTAGCCTCGGCGTGTACATCGATAAGGATATCAATCAGTTAAGGCTGTTGTATATTTACTTAGGAGACTACAGGCAGATAGCAGCCATTATTGATGTAGTCATAAAAGCATCAAATCAAAACCGCATCGAATCATAAAGTTGCATCGAGGGCCATAGTTCAAGAATCATATCGGTGCCTACTGTGACCCCAGTCGGATCGTAAAAGCGTTATTGGCAAGTCACAAAAAAAAAAAAAATCTGAACTTGAGTCATAGAGGCGTTGAGTCACATTGGTATTAAGTCGTAGAGTCATCGAATCCATATCATATGCCCATTGGATCCAGTTCACTCTAGCTGGGCCGGCTCACCTCACCCTGTCAAACCCCATTTAGCCCCTTGGGTTCAGCGTAGCCAGTCCATCTAGGAAGGATTAGCTATGTGAGAAGTAGAACCGGGGAGGAAGCAGCAGAGCATCTCGCCGCTAGGATGGAGGATAATGCCCCGGGCAAGTATCGGACCACGGAAGAGATAATCGAGTATCTCATAGCAAGGTATCGTGATCCGAATCGGAAAGCAAAGGCTCGTCAAGGGTTTCGGAATATGGTTATGACACCGAAGGATAATTTCCATGAGTTCCTGAGCAAGTTTCTTCGACTGGCTGGTATAGCTAGTATCCCGGAAGAGGAACATAGAGAAGAATTGTACGATAAGCTTACCTTCCGCCTCAAAGAGATGATGGTGTTTTTCAGGAAGGATGATATCACATTCCAGAAGTTCGCAGACAGATGCGCCGAGGCTGCGGACAGCTTAGAGATTAACGCCAAGGGTCATGAACAGATCAAGAAGGGTCAAGGGAAGGGCTTCCCAGGTCGTAAACCATCACCTAACTACCGCAGTTCTACCTGTAATGAAGTCTGAGAAGAAATCGTACGAACGTCAGGATCCAAAGGTCAGGAAGAGAAAGGAAAGAAAAAAGTAGATCATAAAAGGGAATAAAGGGCAAATAAAAATCTTCCGCCGTAGCCCAGCTTTCGGTGTGACTACGATCCCCAGTTCGAACAAAGGAGGCGGTCTCAACTTCTTTTCCGAGCGGCAGAATTCCATTGATCGTCTTTACGACGTATAGCGGTATACGGGCCGAGTCTTCTGGCAGTTCTATGAACGCTTTATTCCAGTGGGCCGGCTTCTTACTTGGGATGAGTTGGCCTCTTTGGGAGGCTTGTAGGTGCCGCTTCCTAGCTATCTTAGCGTAGTTCTTTGGGGCCCCGGGTTGAAAAGCCCTTTCCTTGAGGTCGGGGTCTATTGTACTAGTAGCGGGCTTGTGTGAAGGGATAAATCTCTTACATTAACTTACTGCTAAGCTAATGTACAAAAGGAATCGTTAAGAAAAGAAAGAGAAGAGTAGTTGCAGGGTTTTTTTAGGGAGCGGTGTAGTTTAGTCACGTGGGCGGAACGAAATCGAGGGCCTACAGGCCCGAGACAAACTACGGGCTTCAGCCCGCTACAGCTTGCTTACTTAGCCTGTGTGTAATGCACGAAGCTATATTAATTATAATGCGCACCCGCTAGGCCTTTATACAGGCTACACCACTCGACCAAAAGGTCATAGAAATGTTGGGTGTATAAATGTTGAGTGTATACTACTCAACATTTCTATGACCTTTTGGTCGAGTGGTGTAGCCCGTATAAAGGCCTAGCGGGTGCGCATTACACTGTGCTTGCCCTGGTTGTTCCTCATTTGGGGTTATTTCTTTTCCCTGTACATCGCAGGGAGGGGCTCTTGTCACTTGCTCGCGAGAGAGGCCATCTCCGAGTCCCATGTGCTTGATGACGCACACCCTCATGCACTCCATTAGGTCGTGGAGGTATTGTGCTGGGAGGATTGACTTAGGCTGCATCTCAAGAATCCGGTCTACCTTGCCGCCAAAGCGGAGGAAGCGTAAAATATGTGCTGGATCGAGCCGGGCCATTCGAATTGCTTTGCCGTGCAGCAGGTTGTTCAGTAGATGCTCCATAGGTGGGATGCTCGCGCCTGCGCAAGTAGGTGGCACAGGGTTGTATGAAACACCGGGAGTGCAGTCCTTATGGCCCCCCTAACAACTTTGTTTAACGCAGCAGTCAAGGTCGCTACTCGCCTTCTTTCTGGGGTCGGCCACTAGGTCTGGTAGCCGTAGATCAGAGTGGAGATACGCAGGCGCTAACCACCATAAGCAGCGAGCTTACTGGCGCCCCCTTATAGCAACTGGCCAGAATTTCCATCCCATTGACGGCCTTCGTCGCACGTCCGCAAGCTTGCTTGACATGTTGCTTAAACGTCAGTTTTCTGTCGAAGAATACCCTGAGCCACCGAAGAGCATCACCGGGTTTTGTAGCTTCCATCAGGTAATCTAATGCGATTATTTGCAACCCTCTTCCGCGTGATGTGGATAAGGTCTGCCTTTTTTCAGTTTAGGTCAAGCCCATTCCTGTTACACCAGTCCTGGGTCAGGCGATACCGGGGAGCCTTGGGGCAGTGAGCCAGAGAGCGGTAGATCTTCTCCCATATCCCCATCTAACGTTAAGTCCGTTCTTCGCGTGATGATTCATCTTAGTGTTACCTTTATGCCTGGGGCATATAACCCACGTGGTCACTAAGCGGGACACAAAACACCAACAACGTTGAGTCCTCTTCATGCTTAGTTTCCTAGACTATTTGCTCAGTCTTCACAAAAGCTTCTGATTCACGTTCCGGAGGCCTTGCGTTGTTATCCTCAGACTTGCCATTAGATGACGATTGTCTACCGGCCTGATTATCTCAGAGGCGCTAGTGGGATCGAGGCGGTTTTCTAGCTTTTCTCAGTTTCTGCAGTCGCGACACCTATGAGGCTATAACAACAACGCGTATTGTACCCATAACACAATGTAATCAACTTGTATTGACCTTCAGTAATATGTAGAGCAGCCTATTATATATATTTCGCGGTGTTGTTAATGTTCTCAACTATTTTCTGTGATAGTAGTGAGACTCAGATTTTGTATGGGGATTGCAGGCAAGCCTCCGGCGCAAGATACCGGCAGCAATTGGTGATTTTATCGGCAAAAAAATTGCATCAACATACTCAGCGCCTGAAAATCTAGCGAATATTATCGCCCGATTTCTAATATTAGTGTTGTGGTTGTTGATCTATTAAATTGGAAGAAACCGCGCTTGCAGACGTCCCATAAGAAGCTGAGTAAGCCCGGGCGCCAAACCTGTTTCGGTTTGGTTCCCACACTTGACGGCAGCAGTGTGGCTTACGCCAATTTGCGCCACAACCATAACCGGTTAGGTCGCCGCGCAAATACTGCCAGTCATCAGGGCGATGGCTGTGGCGGTGCAATAACCTTGCCGTCTGGGTCGCTAACCGAGATAAGATAAGACGTGGAATAAATGCCAGTGCTGTAGCCTGATGTTTCTAGCGCGATGTTTTGTTAATATTCATAGTCATAGTGCGCCTTCATACGGGCTACACCACTCGACTAGAAGGTCATAGAAATGTTGAGTGTATACTGAAAATTGTGGCCTAGTCCATTACATATTCGTGTATTACATCAAGTCTCAAGTTCTTCCTTCCAGACCCGTTCCGTAACATACTTGTATAACTACCATGGATGACTCAATCCCACGTGACCTCGCATATTGTTGGATTAGTCAACCTTAATTAGGTTTAGTGGCGAAAATTCTTCATGTATATAGCGAATAAATACATAAGGGTCATCCTTAATCTCGTACTCCACTGGCTTCTTGACCCAGGAATGGCGAGCCTAGTTTATTCGGATGTTTCGCACGGAAATCTAAGATCACCTTGTTTTGGCCTTTCAAGTTGGTGGCTGGTTGCCAGCTGAGGGCATGGTCTCTCCATTTAACTAGATAATTCAGATTACTATAGTCATGGTAGCAGTCTAACAATTCTTCAAATTCCCATTTTTCCATAGCCTCATCGGCATCGTCTCCTCGCTGCAGAACGCGGCCCTGGAAGCTTTGTGACTTGGTCTCATTGATCTATTGTTGTCTTTATAGGCCATTGGATGCCTTCGTAGCTGCAGGAGGGAATTATGGAAGACAGGGAAGATTTTTGCCTCTAGTGGGATGTCGACAAGGCAGGCGCGCGGGTAAACCTTTTTGGCTGCATATGGGGCGGCCAGCTTGTTGCCCCCTTTTTTCTCGCCGGTTGGTTTTCATATTTCGTGTATCAACATATACCATGTCTCCTTCCTTATATTGTGGTACATCCTCCCGGGACTCATTTGCATTTTCTTCATACCATGCCATGGACTGCCTGGTTAAGCTGTGTTATGCGGTTAGCAGTGACATTAGCGTAGTAGAACTGGTGTTTCTAAGTTTGACTGAAGTTTGGCGGGCAGGGTTTGTTCTATGCCTAACCGGGGGTGAAAGCCATAGTTAGTTGTGAATGGCGAGACACTAGTTGTTCTAGAGGTGACATTATTCGCAGCAAACTCTGCTAATGCAACCACTGGGCCCAATCATCCTGGTGGAAGTTCGTGAATGCACGGAGGCACTGCTCAATTCCACTGTTGATACACTCAGTTTGACCACCAGTTTTCGGGTGGAAGGATGGAAGGATGTGGAGTGTCTTAACTTGATCCCTAGTCGTTCAGATAGTTCTTGCCAGAACCGGGCATCGAACTGAGACCCTCGGCCAGAGACAAGATTATCGAGTGCGCCATGGAGACAGCAGACTCTGCTAATAAAGGCATTGACCCGTTCCTCAATAGACAGGCTGGTTACTGGGATAATGTGCCGCATTTTTGTAAGCCGGCAGACCACAATGAGGACATCTTTGTACTTTCTACCATTTCGTTCGCAAACTGGTAGTGGCGTGATGTAATCAACAGATATCCAACCTGGCTCGAAAGCGTACCGGGAGAGGCTGAAGGAAGCGTAGGGGCGCAGCGCGGGGGCTCTTTATTCTGACGCATTAACTCGCAGCATTTGACATATTCTTTAACATCCCTGGACATACGACGCCACCAGTAGTCGCGAGAGACAAGGTCAAGAGTCTTTACGGGGCCTGGGGGTCCACTGGAATGCGTTCAATATAAGATCTGTGTCCGGAGCTCACCATTTGGAGGTGCAAAGAGCCTGTCTCAGTAGTAGATACGATTGCGTTATCCTGCAATCAGCCATGGGAACACGCAATTCCTTGTGCAGTGCTCTTGGCCATCGTTTTACAAGCGGGTCTTGTAGAGCCGAGAGCATTGCATTGGCCAACTCCGACTGAGTGTAAGCTTGGCCAATCAGATCATCAATCGGTCTATCCATGGCAGGCAGGATGCTGTCGATAGGGCCCGCGGACGAATCTCCTTCTATATTAGTTTCTTGCAGGAGGTTTTTGAGTATCTCCGGGCGAAAGCAATCCGGTGGGAGTACATTCCGCAGACGGTTCTTGACCCGACCATCATTGGCATCTGATTTTGCCGGCCGGTCCCCTGGTTTTCGGCTAAGGGCATCTGGGCGAACTACTGTTGAGCCGGGGCAGCAGACGGTACGAAAGTTGAACTGTGACAGGAATTCGGAACATCGGACCTAGCGTTGGCTAAGGGCTTTAGTGGACGTGAAATACTCCAGGTTCTTGTGATCTGTGATAATTCCGAATGGATCTGTGGTTCCTTGGAACTTTGGTCACCACTCTTCAAGAGCTAGTTGCATTCCCAAGCTGGGTGCTTGCTTAAGAAGTAGGCTATAGATTGTAGCACGCCGTCATCATTATACTGTGAGAGAACGCCGCCTGACGTCCAGTCTGATGTATCGTTTCGAGTATTGTTTTCTTAGTGTAGTTGAACATGGCTAGTACGGGTGCCGTGGTAAATGCAGTTTTAAGGTCATCAAATGTGTATTGTTGCTCCTTACCCCAGTGCCAGGGGGCTTCTCTCCTTAAGAGTCTGTTCAGTGGCGTAGAGGTCTTGGCAAAGTCTCGTATGAAATGTCTATAAAAATTAGCGAAACCTAGGAACGTTTAGAGATCCTTGAGGTGGGGGAAGAGAGCCAGTCGATAATCGTTTTGACCTTGGCAGGGTCCATCTGAATGCCGCCAGGTGTGATGATGAGGCCTAGGTGTTTCGTTCTTGTCGTTTCGGGCTCGCATTTATGGATGTCAATCTGCAACTTAGCATCCATCAATCGCTAGATGACTTCTCGAATATGTTTCCTATGGTCTTTCCGGTTGGCTGAGTAGACTAGCACACCGTCTAGATATACAATGCAAGTCTTATCCAGGAGGCCATGAAGGGGGTTGTTGACGTAGTTTTGGAAAGATCCTGGTGCATTACAGCCCGAAAGGGGTAACAAGAGACTCATACCGGCCGAAGCGTGTAATAAATGCAGTTTTCCACTCATGGCCCCCAGCAATACGGAGCTTGTTGAACGCAGCAATGATATCAAGTTTTGTATAGATCTTGGCGTTATAGAGGGCATCCAGGGTTTCGCGGATCAGTGGCAGTAAATAACGGTTCTTAATAGTTACATCACTGAAGCCTCAGTAGTCCTAGCGTACACGCACTCCCCTTCTAGGTTTGACTACTAGCACCATTGGGGCAGCGCACTGTGCTCGTGACTGCCAGATGAAGCCTTTACTCAGGTCGTCGTCCAGCCATTTGCGGATCACACGGAGTTCTGATGGAGAAAGGGGCCGGTTCTTCTGGCAAAGTGGCGTCTTTCCCGGCAGAAGCTCTATCTTGTGGTCCCATGCTCGGGGTTGTGGAGCTCATTAGCAAGATTTGATAGGAAGCCCTCATACAGGTCAGTAAGCCATGATAGAAGGAGCCTCTAGATATCCTCCTCTTAAAAGCTAGTTTTCCTTTCATAAGTTTCTCAATGTCTATTTCAGACACGATTCGGTCGGAGGGGCTTCTGAGACCCGTCTAAGAAGTCACAGAATTCCTTTGGGAACAGTTTCGTAGTTGTTCTCCCCTTCCTCCCAAGATATCCTGGAAGACAAGTTAGGGAGTGTAAGGGTAGCTGCTCTTCTCTCATCCTTGGTAAGGCTGTCTAGTTCATTCCACGTGATATCCATGGCTTTCACACCCGGTGTACAGCAGAACTGAAGGATGTTTGGGGCTATAGGTATTTAATGTCTTCCAGGTCTGGTCACTCAGATTGTTGGTGGTGATCAGTGGGCGCGAGCTGCGGGATTGGCACCCTAAGGGGGGGGGAAGCGATTGCCGTGGCAGTAGTTTTCCCATTTGTCTGACTCCAGCAACTATGCGAGCGGGAGCTGGTTTGGCATCTGGCTAATTTGTGATCATTACCGCGCGAGATTTTGGTGTGGATCCATTTGAGGCTGTAGGATAGTCGGTTTGGTAATGTGGCCTCCCAGGCGTAAGTGTTGTCTCACAATGCAGAGGCAATGCATTTGGATTCTGTATAATCTTCTCTTCGTGGGTATCCTCACAGTAGGGAATCTTATATCAGACATTAATCAGTTTAAGCTCATTTGGGATAGGGAAGTCACGGAAAGCCTTTGGTGGGTCTGGGATTGTCGGTGTTCTTGCCAGAGTTTGAAGGTCTGGTGGGCAGCAGTGTGCTCGGCAATACCATGAGGAGAATATAAGGGGCATTGTTGACCAGTCAGGGCTGCCAGCACTTCCAAGCGAAGGACAAAGCCGGTTGGGGTGATGATAGAGGAAGCGATGAGGGACTTGACGATAGTGATGCGAGACTAGTGCAGTACTGTAGGAAGAGGGTGCGATGGGGATTTGTTTGGCGATGAGGACGTGTAGTGGCCTATACTCGCCTTATTTCTCCTCAACTAGTACTACTTATTACTCGCTTGGTTTCTTAATTATCTTAGATTCCTTTAACTTGAAGTTGTTTTTGAATAATTGAACAATAAATTCATTGGTGTGGCCCAGTTAGAATACACTGATGTAATGCCAAAAATACCCGTAATACAGTGTCTGGTCTTCACAATTCTCTTCAACATTCAACAAAACATAATCATAGAAGAATTAAGGACATGAGAGATAGTAGTAACATGACTATAGATGCTGGTGGTCTAGTTATGTTTCCTCCCCGAGCAGTTTGCGGATGGCATATCGAATATTTAAATATGGTCATGAAGATTGGTTAATAAATTATATAACCGGATATTTTATCCGGCCCACTTGTATATGCGTGATTGGTTAAATATTTGAATTCGAATAATTCCGGGAAATAAGCTATGACCAATGCTCCTATTGGTATTTTAATATTCTAAAATTATGATTGACCTCTCTTTTTCTTTTTTCCATTATTTATAAATATATATCGCTGTTACTCTGATCGGCCTCTTGGCCACCCCATTATTTATTTATGAAAGAAGAGCTTCCAACCATGCACCGCTGTACAATGCTTGTAGATCGCTATATCGTACTGCTTATTAGCTGTTTTGATAACTGTTGAGGAAAATCGGTTGCGGGAGCTGACCGCTGCATCTACAGCAGCTGACTTATAAGCTATATAGCTAAAGAGGAAAAGATATAATATTCGTTATCTCTAGTGAATGACTATTATACAACATAGATGTCACCAAGAGGATAAAATCTCAAAGGATGTGGGAGTGGTTCTAGTCTTACGCGTAGAACTTAGTATCCTACTGAAGTATCCTATTTTCTCCACAATAACTGCAAGTCGACTCAACTCGGGCCTCGGCACTAATCATGGATTACATAAAACCCTGATTGATGAACATCCTCATTCTAATCGCTCTATGTGCTTGCAGGTTTGCCAATTCAATAGAGCAATATTGTCCGTTAATGTATTAATTAATATTACAGACTTCAGCTTCCTTAGACTGTTAACGAATGGAGTCATCTTTTCAACTCTCATTATAAAATTGCCTTCAGCTCAAAGTAGCGTCTTAGATTGCATCCCAATATATGGCTGCCCAGACCGAAAGCTCCCCGTATATAAGGTGTTGTATGTACAAAGCATGGTAGTTCCCTCTCTTGATTCCGTCCAGGCTATCTATTCGATGCCAACACGTATACTTTATTGAACAGTAGCTTATTCCGGCTCGTCTGCTGCTTGAAATTTTCTAGGTCAATTCGCCCGAGGTTCCGTTTAGATCTCTTCTTTGGTCGTTTCAGATCCCCCATTGGGGGGGTCTGTAGTGGCCTTGCTACTAGGGTTGGGAGTTAGTACGGTCTAGCTGATGCAATAAAAGTCTTTATGAACTCCAAATCTGCCTGAAATTGGTCACAGGAGTGTAAGGATGCAGCGGGTTCTCGGAAATCGTAAAATTCTTGCATGTAGTACTGACAGTCGCATCAATAATAATGCCGAAACACAGTCTTTTAGAACATGAGATTCTCGTAAACGAGAATTAATAATTAACGTCAAGAGAGAATTGGGGCTGTTTGGGATAAATATATTTTGGTCTTTGATTCCTTTTAGGGTTCCCTGCAGCTGGCTGATCATATGGTGGTGAAAATGGGATTTCATTCCCGCGATGTCCGCCTAAGTATAGTATAGAGACTGTGAGCAGTAGCTCATTATTTGCAAGTTCACACTACTATAGGTAACCCATTTGTGGTCGTGGCACAAATAGCGTTACTAGCTAGCCATCTCTAGTGTCACCGTCTTTTTGGTGGCTAACCGAAATAACTTGAAGATGATCTTATTAAACATCAAGGAATGATAATCACAAGCGCCTAAAAAAATTCTAGCGTTTGCCTTGACCGACACTCAGGGCTAGTACACGCTGGACTAAAAACTTGGCCTACTTTTTAATGACGAGGACGTCGAGGAGTTGATGGATGACTTTGTTATTGTTGATGCCACAATTTACTTTTGTGTCATTTTTTCCTTTCAATTTACACCCTCTCTTCTCTTTACCCTCTTTTCCTTTTTGAATCGTCTTAAACTAAGTTCGATTTCGGTGGATAACTGTCGCACAATTTAGACACTGTAAGCGGATTATTATGTCAGATACCAGACTAGAGCACTGATCTACATATGTAATGCTACGTGTGAGAACTTATAATTAGATATAAGACATACGAATATAGCCAGTAGTGACAAGTGAAGATCGAAAGGGGTCTATAATTAATGAGTCCATTGAAGGTTGCTTTTCCTATCTATATATAAACTCCAAATGCCCAATATCATTATCTAGTATACTAGATGGTATATTATTAAGGTGAAGGAAATAAAAAAAATCCATTTTCTCAGAGAATATTGACGATCAAATAAACACTAAACTCGGCAGGTGTTCTTACTTTCCTTTGGGCCCTTTCCGCTCCTTTTCCTTGTCTCGGGAAGGAACTGAGGAGGTCCTCAAAGATCTTAAGAGATGGCACAAGCAGTATGGGACGCGGTACGTAGTGCACTAGACTAGTGGTCAAAGCATGATGAATCAGCCAGGTTGAATTCAGCCCCGATTCTAGGATACGTATATTTGCTGCAGCAACTGTGCCAGGCACAGTCATGATGTCAAATTCGCCTTCGAACATGGTCTGGGCAGAATTCGCCGGCCAGTTGATTCTTCATTGAGGGATAGAATAAGGTACATAGACTTGGGTGCATCTGCGGGGCATGCAATGGTATAGTAGAACACTGTTAAACCGGAGGTCTGCTAGTACTGTAACAGTCCTGTTCATGCTGGTTCTGTTGGTATAGTATAAGCTGCCTGGGGGCTGTTTATGATAACCTGTTTATCTGTAGTTAATTATTAGCCTATGCCTACCATTAATTACTACTATATTAGCCAATTCAAGTCGGAGTACTATATGCCCTATGCCTTTATATGTAAATTAAGCAATCTCCATTTTATCTGTTATTCCTTACTATGGGATGCCACCAAATCGGATTGTATTACAAGCTAAAAAGTGGATGAGCCACAGCACCTATGATACCGGCTAAGCTGAAGCTCGCTGAGTCTACTCCCGATAGGTCGATGCTGCGGCGCTAGTCCTGCCGTCTGGCCGAGATAATCTTATTCAAGGACCAAGACACGTGGCCCAAAATTAGTCCTATGTATCATAGCGCCATTGCTCTGCACTTTTTTCTTCTTTTTTTTTCTTTATAATATCGGATAAAGGTCCCATCTCTAGATAAGTGTGATCTCATTGGTGAATATCTTCCTATGTTATATCAGTCTCATATTAAGCTTACACCACGTGACTACATCCATAACAACTTGAAGTTCCCAACCTCTCGGTAAGCCAGTGATCGGGCTTCTGAGATGTATATATTCGGATTGATGGCCAGCATACTACTTTAATAATAAGGCCTTTTGCAATGTGATATCTCTGCCTTTTCATATAAGTTTGGCTCTTGTCTAAAGAAGGTTTGCTACCCTTGCCGCCGTAGGAATAATCCTGTTGTTCCTGTTAAGAACAATTCTTATTTTAATGTTTATTATTAACTCTTTTAAGTAGAATCCTTCAAATTATTATTCCCATGATTCTATATTGCCACGCGCCCTACGATTCATCGTAACCTAAAATAAATTACCCAACTGTGAGAGAAAGCGGCGGTATACATGGGGATACATTCGCCAGTTGAATAATGAAAGTTCAACACCACTAGTCACTTACTTATGTAGCCTTCTTATAATATAGGATCAATTGAAAATTAGCTTCAGGCATTACTAGTACATGCCTGATAGACAAAATGAAATAACTGACTAGCTGTGTCACCTGTTCGGATTGGAACCGTCTATAGAGTCTTCGTTTAAAAGCTACTAGTATGAGTTGTGCATGTTTCCTTTGGATTTAGATATGAAACATAGTTAGTCTATTGCATATGATCACTATTATTTTTACGTATATGATACATTACTAGTACAGCTTTGTAACCGAGGTACTAAAAGCTAGTATGGTGTAGCCAGCATGGACGGTGGGTGGATCATTAACAGCTTTGCTCTTCTAAACGAGGCGGCTGATTAAAGAAGGTTATGTGAGTATATATCTGCAACACAATCCACAGTAGTACCAAATACTTATCTCCCGTGGAATTAGTGGCTGCTTAAGTTATAAAAAAAACATTTGGATAGTCTCGTGATATAAAGGCGGAGAGAAGGCCGGTCGAGTACCCGGCCGGCTTCGGGTTATTATTTATTACATACCTATGATGATAATAGTATAGTAACAGAATTTCGGTTTTTACTAGACACTTAACAGCCCACTCCCTGTATGAGTATTGATGTCACGTGGGGTGGTTCATCAAATTTATCGGATAGAGGAATGTATAGGTAAATAGTTATGCCACTTATGTGGTCTGTTCAAGTAATTAAATAAGAAACAGATGATGCATAATGAGTAAACTACTAGGTAGCGCTAAATGGGTTAAATCTGTAGCAAACGTATGATATAGAGTGCAGGATACATGTTAAAGAAAATGAATGAGGCACCATTATTGCATTATTGTTGGCAAATCGATGGAAGCAATGGCAGTGGAATGGATCCTTGTATAATTCGACATACCCCATGCTTCAGCACGACACTACCCCAAATAAAATGACACTTGTCAGAGAGAACCGCCGGACATAGTATCTTCTAAGCATGTTAGCTAGCATCGCGCACATCCTTGGGAAGAAAAGTCTGGAGAAAAATGTAGAAGGTAGAAGACAGCTATCGATGTGCACCGGCCCATGAGTTAGAGGCTCACAGTGATCGTGTTGGTTCATCCGGGAGACTGAATGATGCTTTCCCACAGTTCATCCTATATGAGATATAGTATGAAAACAGTCTCCAAGGCTATCGGTTGGCAGTAAGACCCAGTGCCACGATTCTGTCTGTGCTATCGAAGGTCCGACCGGGAGATGTCAGTGCCTACAGCAGCTACGGAGCCATTAGCCAATAACGACCATTGGCGGTTGGAATTCCCCCCGTCTTCACAATTAAAGTTGCATGAAATCCTTGTGATGTGATGAAGGCGAATCCCAGACGATGAGTAGTTCTGGGAATCCGAAACTCTCCATGAAGAATAGACTACTCCATGTTTTCCTCGCCCAGACTGGTGACTATGACCATAGAGCTATTATATGTTTAGATGTCGGGGTTTTCGGGTTAGATCCTGCCCTCGAAAATTCCCCAGACTATGATGAATACCCCGCAGACGACGTGCAGATCCAGGGTTTGAAGAGCTTCAACCAACATGATGAGAAGATCATAACTCAAATGCCGACAGGCTATTACGGTCACCTAGGGGAATAAGGAGAGGGAACGCCACGATCTCTAGGATCACCCTAGACAGTCAGTGGCAACCCCGCGTGGAAGCAAATAACGAGTAATTGTTAAGACGGCGAGAGACGGTAAACTCCCAGCCGTTTTTACCCGACCCACATCAGCAGACTACTGGCGTGACCAAGGATCTTGACGAATACTAGGCATGAATCGTACTCGTGTTTGAGCATATAATATAGAGAATCTGTTCCGAGGAAGTCCCGTCAACAGGTTCAGGTTGTCACGGTTGCAAGGGCATCAGACACATTTAATACAATCGCTTTATGATCGAGAGGCTGCAAAGCATTGAAGCAACTTGACGAGGAATCGCACATAGCTAGAGAATGCCCCCAATGCAGGTCCGGATCACCTGGAGTTGGTGCAGGCCAAGGCGTCGAAACAGATCGACAGATTACAGTAGTGGTAGACAACGGAAGGGCACGGGTGTGGAGGGTCAGTCGTAATGCACCCATAACCAATGGCTCCGGTTGCAGATCCTCTAGTTCGTGAACTACTGCAGTGATAATATCGTCAAAGCGTGGCTAATTCGCCTGCGCCAGATGCAAAGCACGTACTGAACAAGGTTCACAACCAATGAGCTGGACGGTTAGCTTGTCGATAGTATGATATCTTAAATTTCTGGAAGCCTGCCCAAAATGGACTTGGACATAATTGTGATGTATCCACCCACGCACTTGAATGCCCATGGTTGTAACGATCTTCGATGTGGCATTTATCTTTAAGCTGAAGTGCTATCATGGTCGAATGGAATGTGAAGTCAGATGATGGTTAATAAACAAGCTGCGTATGCGATTGCGATAAGTGATGTGATGAAGCAGGTCCATGCTACTATGTCCCTCTAGGAGTCTGGAGTAAGGCTCCATAGGAAATCCTCTTGTCTTTCTCTCCAAACGGAACACTCCACACTCTGCTGATGTATTTAGCAAAGGCTCCCCGGACAAGCGTCGCGTACAATTAATCATAATCAACCTGCAACCATGGACTGCTTGTTTGTTCATCGAGAACCAATCAGAGCGGAGTTTCTCTCCGATGTATCATGTCCAGGATGTGTTCTGAAGGAGATCAACTACCCCGCTGATGCATCTTCCCCCATAACCAATTCTCAATTCGCCCAAGAGTCCTAGCTGGAGGTGCATCTAAGCACAGACGGGCAGGGTCATGGTGCTTGTGTAGGATGAAGAGACCAGGGTGGCTGCTCCCAACAGGTAGGAAGAGACGAAAATTTTATTTTATTTCAAACTGTTTTTCTCCTTGTTTTCTACCCTGATCCACAAGAATTGATCAAGAATTTTGCCTTTTTTTTTTTATCCTTCTTCTATATTATTATTTTAATAGATAATATTGTTCGATTATTGATCGAAAAGAGAGACCATGATTCCGTTAATTAATATTTCATGTTTGTAGGCCCTAGTTATTAGTTGAGAACCTATATCATCAATTAAGTTACCGCCACCTGCATGCCACAATGCTGGTATGGATGAATGTACAGAATTTCAAGATGAGAGTAGTATGTAATAAAATAGATGGAATGATTATGAATCTGAATGGCAGCTAAACTAGCTACCCCACAATTCCCCTCCAGAACTTTTCAGGCTTCGGAGTCGATGTATTTTATATATTTTATACAGGTATATATAGATTGAATGTATGTATATGTACTAGTGGTGAACAGCATACTTCGTTAACTATTAACTATACCATACATTCATAGCATCAATCAACATTCACCAGAATTAACCACCAGATCCATGTCTAGAGCTCCCTGGTGGGGGAATAGACGATCGTGAATACGATACTAGATCGGCGCATCCGCTGCAGCATACATCGAGTCAAACAAGGTATATCTGGAGCTCCTCGACCAGCCATGGGGACAGCCGTTGAAGTGATCTTCAGCCCCTTTCCTTATCTTTCTTCTGACTTTCTTGCATCTTCTTTTCTAGATCCTTCATATCTTCATCCTTTCACGTTCGGAAACGGTTTCGGTTTTGTTTGGCGTGGTTGAGAAAAATCGGTTGTTCTCCAGGCGGGAGCGACCATCTGTGCAGGTGCCTGCGCCTCCTCGTTGGTTTTTCCCCTCTTTATTGTTTTAAAGCTTTTCCTTGTTCTCCTCTCCCTCCACACTTTTTTGTTCCTCTTTTTTTCCTTTTTTTTTTTTTTATTTCCTTTTTTTTTCCTTTTATCTCCTCCTTTCTTTCCCCTGGCAAATCCGTGAATCCTCTATCCATTCTGGCCGCCACTACCGGTATTTGGTGTCCTGTCTCACGACCGGCGCCAAACGGTGCGTAGGCTTCAGGCCCTCCTCATAGCTCCCTGGTTTTCTGCGCTTCTGAAACGGACCTATCGCTAACTACCGGGTCTCTCGTTCTCCGACCAGTCAAACTCCGCCTAGGTCGCGGCTCTTCAACTTATAACGAGGCTGGATTCCCATCCATTGGAACACGCAAAAAAAGAAAAACGTTTCCTTTTTCTCAAGATACCCATTGCTACATTAGAGAAGTTTTATTTGTATTGTTTCATTGTGTTTGCTTGTTGTTGATTGATCCTTGATTTGGATCTCTTGCGTTACCCGACAATCTGTTCGACCAGCCTTGACGGCCATTCACTCCCTACAACCTATTAATCGCATCGATTTTCCCGTCCTCCTTCCCCATTGTGGCTTAATTGTTTCTCTATTCGCCGGCGATCGTCGCATGTTTACCCTCCAGCAATCGTCACGATGCTTATCGATGGCGAGAAATGGGCTTGTGAGGCTTGCGTCCGGGGTCACCGGGTCAGTAGCTGTCACCATAGTGGTATGTTCTGACCCTCTCGCTTGGTCCCCTTGGCCGTTGAAACCAATAAGGAAATCTGAAAGATGGTTGCATTGAAGCTGATGGAAACAAAGATCGACCCCTAACCCATATCAACAAAAAAGGCCGACCAGTTTCTCAATGTGCTCATTGCCGTGGCCTACGCAAGTCAAGGACAACCCATGTCAAGTGCGAGTGCGGAGACAAGAAGAGCAGCAACAACAACTGTGATCCCCATGCTATCGACAAGGGAGACATCAAATGTGAGCAAAGCTGGGCAAGATGACCAGTAAGATGTATATTCTGATTTGTTCATAGTGGACAGTCGGCCGCGATGCGGCTGTAATCATGGGCAACGCTGCATGTGTGCACTAAAGAAGGAGCACCACCTCGATCCAGTCCCGGAGACGGGGTTGCCTCCTCAGGCTGCCATATCCGAACCGAAAAAGCCTCGTCTAACCTCTACTAAATCAGAGAGTATGCTAACCGTCTTTCGGGATGGCTACCATAAGCCGGCGCATAAGCACAATGACATGGCTCACAAATGTGGAATGCCCTACACTATCCCCCGGTCCCACACTATCCATGCGATGTCCGAAATCGCTCTACGGTCTGCAGACCATCTCCCCTTGACGAAGCAGCCGGTTGATCTGCACTTGAATTTCGACCAAGCTGTCACTGCGCCACAACGCCTGGTTAAGTCAGAGCATGGCTCGCCAGAGAGAGCGCCACTTCCCGTCCTAGAGCAGATAAACACCCAAATACCGCCACTCGATATCTCGTTTTCGGCTTTCGGTCCGGCTACCGAATCACCGTTGAATTCCATCTTCCAAGACCCCTACCAAGAGCCTTGGTTTGCATCACCCGACACAGATGTTTCTTTAAGCTCTGCTACCCTAAGCGTGCCACCGGTAGAATGGTCAGGTTTGCCGCTCTGTTCCTCAAGTACGACAAGCAGTCAGCCTCCGTCTTACACAAACCTCGACTATAATAACACCAGCGGCAACAGCCTTCCTAACAATAGCAACCTCAGCTATTCTGGGCTGAGTGCGTCTTCATCTGGCGAGATCTCCGAGGTCGAGGACTTCGGGGCACTGCCCGCCTCGACCAATGATCTTCACGACTTTCACAGTGTGAGCGATGGTTCGGAGATTGACCAGTTTCGTTTCAGCTCGGCCCCATCGTTGATTGGACTGTCTCAAACACAAATGCTGTCACCAAATAACATTGAAACGATCAATATCGATGATTTCCTCCAGAGTGCTAGTGAGTCGACAGCGGTGCTGGAGCAGCTCCATGCCACCGTAGGCATGGACCCCAAATCGATTCCGCCTCCACGTGATTATGAGATTCGTCAAGCACCCGTCTACATTCCCGGTGATCCGGTTTCAGCTCCCATGACAAGTCTCCGAATGAACGCGTCTCGCAATGAAATAATTTGGCCACAGACACTATTTGATTCCTCCCCCCTTTCAGCTTCTGCTGTGGATGAGGCGTTTCCTCAACAGCAGTGGGTGAGTTAACGATATATGTGCTCCCACGAAACGCCGGTAGTGAGACTTAGAAGATTTTTCACGGCTCCTTACCACCACCTCCATGCTGTCATTAATGACCTTGATGAGATGATGACGTGTTCCTGTCCGACCTACCTCCCTTCGATACAATTTCCCAATTTGATTTTCAGACTTCCTTGGAGTCGTGCATATTATTGTCTTTTCCGTTAAGCTTTTTTGGTTGGAAGCAAATCCTTCAATCTCTTCTGTATTCGCGCTCTGTTCAATGTCAACCCGGGATCTGGCTGGCTATCTCTTTTTGCGCACATGACATTGCATTCGTTAGCAATGGCGCTTGTTTATTCGAATGTTGCTTGAATGAAAACGAGGGGATGGCTATCTCTGATTTTATCAAACCAATCGCTGTCAAGATTTCTGTGCCTTTTCCTGAACAACATTGTGCATAAATATGGCTTTGGCTCCCGTTGATATTCTCTAACCTGTCGGGGCAGTCGTCTACGTTTTTTCGCAATTTCTGTTGGTCCTAGTAGATGTAAGAGACGAAGCTAGAGTTCACGCGATTCGCGGTTTCTTTTTTGATTCTAGCAACATCACAATCTCTCTTTTAATGATCTAGATGGTGAATGCTTTGGCCTTTCGGGGCTAGCACTTCTGTACATATCGTTAGACTAAAGCTACCATCTTCCAAGAAATGACGCTACCACGTCTTTCGTGTGCTATCCACCAATATCTTTGATTATATCTTCTATATTTTTTTAACTGATTTTCCTTTGGTAGAAATAGCCATTAGCCTGGTTGCTTGGTTGCTTGATCATTATCAAAATTGGAATCATGAAATCTCGACATCGGCCTATTGGGGAACATGAGTTATCACGTTATTGTACCTGCTGGTTACATTATTGACTGATACTAGTAGGTACTACTAAGTGGGGGGGATCAATATCCATTTCTGGAGAAATAATACGGCGGAGTCTCTAATAATAAGGAGGGCAGCCTATGAAAAATTGTATGGTGGGGGAAGCCTTGAACCGGAGTAGCGGACATTTCTAGATCACGTGGTTGCCGGATCAGTACCTACTAATTTAAGCGGTGTGAATACTATGTAGGTACCATTATGTGATGTACAGTCGGATACCCAGAAGTCATGAGACACGGCTAAAATTCTTGGCGATGCCCCTCACTACCCCACCAATTAAATAGGGATAACTCAAC